>CAUYPK010072194.1:0-14755 GCA_963574355.1 Loris lydekkerianus | reverse complement strand
ACTGGAAAAGTTGCAAAAGGAGTTCCAATTTTAGATTTAAAGAGATTCATCTTCATGAACAGGACATACAACTTTTCCATAACCCATTTTCTACTGACATTGAAAATGTGGATATGATTTACCAAATGGAACTGGCTGAACCGCAGAATTGTGACTCTCTAAAAGACACATTTAAGTCAAGCAGCCTTCCTAATTTCTATGCATCTCTCCCCTCTGAGACATATCCTAATCTCAGGAACTATGCACTCAAAATGGCAACCATCTTTGGCAGCACTTATGTCTGCAAACAGACTTTTTTCAGAGTGAAACATCTGAAATTCTCCAACCAGATTCAGACTAACTGATGTACACTTGCATCACTTGTTATGACTAGAAGTGACAAATATGGAACCAGACATTGACCATCTCATTAGCCAAAAGCAGGCCCATAGTTTCCATTGAAATACTGATAAGTTTGCTGATTTAACTTTACTTGTTCTTCATTTTAAATATTGTATTTGTTCCCATTTTGTTTTTTTACTTCAAAATAAAATATTTGCATTGTGCATAGGAATTTGTTCATAGTTTTTTTTTTTTTTTTTAAAGTCTGGCCCTCCAACGGTCTGAGGGACAGTGAACTGGCCCCCTGTTTAAAAAGTTTGAGGACCCCTGACCTAGGGCTTAGTATAGAGCAAGATACCATCACCTTAAAAAAATAGATGAGAATTCAGCTGAAGTTTTAATTGAATTGCTAAAGGCTAAATGTGAGCACAGGTGAAGTTCTATGATGGCTGGAAAAACAAACAACAACAAAGAAACTCTAGATTGCTGTGAAAGCCCCACCCCTGAAACTCACGGACACTAAGACTGAGGCTGAGCCACAACAACAAGGACTGCTTCCACCATCCTTTCATCAGCAAGTATTGAGTAAAAAGTTATAGCTGTCTACCACCACCAGGAGAAGTCTCTGTGAGAAATTTCATGGGGAAAATCTAAAGATGATGGTGGAATAGGAATGCTGAGAAAAACCTTCTATCACTGTATAATCCACTCTGAGTAAAATATATGCCTAGAGGACTCTGAAGAACATGGTGCATTGAGGGCAACCATGGAAACAACCAGAATCAAACCCAGCTCAGAAATAGGCTGAATTAAGCTCCCTCAGAGCTACCTTTGATTCCTTTCTGCATTTCTCTTCTTCCCTTTGGAATCATATCCTTCTGCTTAAAACTCTATGTTAGTCTGTAAGTGTACATCTGTTTCTGTAAAATTCATTGTCTATCTGAAAACATTGTGTATCTATTAAACATCTTTATTAACATCGTTCAAAATAATATCCTCGTGACATCAAATGCTACCATGAGAGTTACTTTATTTTAGGATTTTAGAGAAAATGTTCTGTTGTCTTCTAGCTCGCATCAGTTCTGTTGACTAATAAGCTATTATTCTTATGGCTATGCCTTTGGTAGTAAAATAGCTTTTCCTCTGGCTACTTTAAGATTTTATCATTGTCTTTTTTAGTAGCTTTACCTGGTTGGGGTTTATAGAGCTTCTTTAGTTTGTGAGTTGAAGTTTTTTACTATATTTGGAAAATTCTCAGTCTTCATATTATTTTGACCTCATTTTTTCTGCTCTTTTGGTACTTCAGTGTCAGGTAGGATAGGGCTTTTTCACTCTATGTCTAACTGTATAAGCATATATCTATATTTTATTTTAATTTTATCTCTAAGTTTTAGATTATTATTTTGCCTATGTGCCACTCATCTGTATTACAACTCACTAATCTCTTCAGTTTTGCCAAATTTGGTATTAAAATAATCTATTTCTTTCTGAAATTCAGTGATGGTGTTTGAAGCATATCAAATTTCTATTTGATGATTATTGAAAAGATTTCTGTTCTCTTGTTATATCCCCCATCTTGTCATCTTCTTTCTTAGACATATTAATCTTTTTAATAAAGTCATTCCAGCAATTCTAGGTAAGTCTTTGTATCCAGAAACCAGACAAAAATTAATTACTTTAGTCCAATCAAATATTAAATATATCAGCATTCCGTTTCTTATAAGTTCTGGTTTACTTTCATTCCTATGATACCATCTTTCAAGAAACCAACCTAAAAGCTCAGATTATTTATCAGGGTTATTGATGTTTATAGTACCGTGAGACTGTCAAAAGCTCTAAATTAGTTCCTCAGCTACTTAAAGCCCCCTTTACACTTGACTTAATTACATATAAGCCTATATTGCTTATGGTTAGCAAATGTTACAAGCAGGAGACAGGCTTGGGATGTTGGCCTCACTTTCTGAGCTTGCTTTTTGTTCTGGGCCTGCACTAATCAAGTGTGAACTACTGAGGCAAACTTGAACTTCAGTTTTTAAATATTCACAGCCACATAAGACTATCAAAATGCTTTTCTGAACTTGTCAGCATCTTAGTAGCAGCTTACTATTCAACATCTGAACTTCTTGACCCTTGGAATCAGTGAATGTCTCAGAAAAAAAATAAATAAATAAACAACATAGTATGTCACATCCACTTGGTACAATGTAGTGTTATTTTTTTCTCTTTCTCTGAGATTAATCTCTCTATCCAGATATCTTAATAGTTCTTCGATGTCTTTAAATCATTTATTTAAATTATTCTATCCAGAATTTTCCACTTGTTTTTGATGGATACATTTGTCTCAGAGATAGAAGCAGAAATTCAGACAAATTATAACTGAGAGGAGAAAAACTGAGTTTGACCTTAATAAGAATTATATAGCAAAGAAAAAGTGAAAAATATTACAGAGAGGTGAAACAGTATTAGAAAAGTTGCAGAGGCAAAAGTAAGTGTGTAGGGGTACAGGGTATGTGTTAGAGAAAAGATCTGATAGGTAGTCAATTATTAATTGACCACCAACAGTGGGCTACATGCCAGTAGAATATAAGGAGGCAGTGCCTGGATTCTATGACTTATACCCCTGAAGGGGAAATAATAAATATTACCAAGCAACTATGAAACATGGTTTAATACATATATACTCTATAATAGTTCTTAAATATATTTTTAATTCTAAGGGAATTCAAAAGTGAAGGAAATCAAGGAAGTGATTTTATATGCAGCTAGAAAAATGTTTTACCAGGCACCAAGGAGGAAACACATAGTATTTAGGGTAATATAGGAAGAGGAGACACAAAATATGGAAGACAGCAGTGGTTTTCAAACTTCATCATAAATTAAACTCTCCTACAGGGTTTTAAATGAAAAATTTTTGGCTCTATATCCAAAGATTCTGATGCAATAGGTTTGAAGTAGAGCCAAATAATTTGTGCTTCTTCTAAGCTGCCAGATATGCTGATGCAACTGATGTTGCCGGTCTGGGAATCACAATTTGAGAACCCCTAGTACAGAATAACCACTAAAAGAAGATTAAAAGAATGTGCAATTTGTAGCTGATAAAGAAGCAAAGTTGGAATTTTTTAAGTACTTATTTCAAAAAATTAAAATATGTTTTATCTGGCTAAAACATAGGACAAGAGTATAGAGATCTGAGATGTAAGTTCATAAGTAATTTGATACTCGAAATAAGGATGAAATTTCTAATTTGCTAAGAAATGTGATGGTCATGCAACTGGTAACAGGTGTAATTACTTTATAAATTATTTGTCCTGAGCCAGCATCCTGCTATCTCTATAACTTCAGAAATAGTGCAATTTCCTTTTCCAGCAGTTCTAGAAAACATCAGGCAGATTAGTTTAAATGTCATTTAGTAATACTCCATGGTAATTGAAAATATTAATAATTGTAGGTAACAAAATCACTATACAGCCTTCTCTTCGAATTATATACCACGTGACTATCACTATCTACCTTACTGAGACAGCATTCCGTTAAACCATAACTTAAGAAGTACTGAATCTAGGTGAAACAAATTTTTCTTTAATGTCATGAGAAATTATCTATGATGCATATTTTTATCTATAATAAAAAAATAAAATAAAATAAAAAATAATCCTGAAAAAAAAAAAAGAAATTATTTAATTAGAGTATCAGCTTAGAAAAAGTCAAATCACACATAGGTACAAAGGGGAGATGTCATGATGGTGGACTAGAAGCCACCCATGCACATGCTCCTCATAAGGAAATACTGAAAGTTGTAAGTAGATGCCTACCTAAAGATGGCCCCTCCTGGATAAAGTATTGTGAATCATCAGCCAAGTGATAAGAAACACTCAGAGTGAAGGAGAGGGAAACAGGGGGGATATATTTGCCAAGATCAGAAAGTACCTGGGGAAGGCACTACATGTGGGGAAGGGATGAAGGAGAGGATGCTGGGGCTCTATGCTCCCTCTGCAGACACTGTTACCTAAGCTATCAGTAGATTCCCACTACCACCACAGGCTTCTGTACTCATCAGGGAATTGCTTAGAGACTGTTCAGTAACACTGAACCAGAAAATGAGCTCAGAAAGGACATGATGGTATCCATTCTTGGGTCATTGCAACTAACATAATTCTGAGCTCTCATGTCTTGAGTACCTGATCTACACATGGACCAGATATACTGCAACTGCATCCACATCACTACTAGTAGGCCAGGATGAGTCCGGGAGAGCAGACACTCTTATATAACTTGTGACTGGGTTCTGGGTACCCCCACACCACTAGGGAAATTAAAGAGAGCAGGCAGTGATATCATAGGAGAAGCCCCTGGTAACAGCCTCAGTGGGATCTGCATGCAGAGACCCTCACACCACTTGGGGGATCATGCCCTTGGGGCACTGTGTGGTACCCTGCCTCTGACATGGAGCTGCTAGTTAAGGGTCACCCCAACTATCTGCTGCCATTACATTTAGAATAGGTGGAGTGAACAACCACAGCCATGACACCACAGCCACCATCCAGATGGCCTCACCCCTACTATGGAGAGACACAGGCAGAGAAATCTCCCATGACACCTATCTCCACAGAGAGGGACTCATTCCACTTCCTGCCTGGGCTTCCAACCATGGCCCAGAGACTAACAACCACTCCACATGAAGATCCACCAGTACCAACTTTGACAACCACAGAGGAATGGGACCATGCAGAGAAGCTGTATAAAATGCATCCACCCCTGCCTGACAGATCAATCTTCTGGAATAGGAAACAAATGTACCAATTACGGACCTCTTCTTTTCACTAAGTAGAAGAGTGTATAGCCAAGGAGAACAGGTGCATTGAAAACTATATTCCTTGATTTAAGAGAAGAGGTTTCATATGAGAAGAAACCAGAAAAATAATAACAAAAACCCTCTGGAAAAAAAGATAAAACAAGATAGTTCAACACTTGTAAATGATCGCAATAGAACTACAGCAATGGGTTCAACCAAAAGGAATTTTTAAAATTTCAGACATGAAAAGTAGAATGTGGATTGTAAACATGATGAATGGGGTAGAAGAGAAAGTTGAACGCCAACACAAAGAAACTATAAAAAAATATTTCAGGACATGAATAAAAAAACAAAAAATTCACTAATGAAGACAAGATAAAAGGTATAACAGAACATAAAGCAATAAAAAAAAAAAAAGTCCTTTAGGTATTTTCAAAATATAGCAGAAAGATTCAACAATAGGTCATACCAAGCAGAAGAGAAAAATCTAAGAGCCTGAAAACAAGGCTTTGGGGCCACCTTAGTCCATCAAAAATAAAGAAAAAATGATTAAGAAGAATGAACAATCATTCAGAGAAATGTGGGACTTTGTAAAGTTAGTCAATGTAAGAAAGATTGATATCCCTGAGGAATAAGAAGAAAAAGCAAAAACCATAAAAAATTTATTTGAGAGAATTTAGGAAAACTTCTCTGGTATCATCAGAGACTCAGATATCCATATACAAGATGACCATTGAAGATTCATAGCAAATACGACATCTCCAAAAAAAAAAAAAAAAAAATAGTTATCAATCTAACCTAAATCATAATGAAGGAGAAAATTCTAGAAGCTGCAAGATGAAAGAAACAACTAACCTTCAAAAGAAAATCCATCAGGCTAAAATGGTATGTTAAGCAGAGAATTTACAAGCCAGAAAAGATTGGGGCCCTGTTTTTCATCTTCCTAAACAGAATAATTGCCAGCTAAGAATTTTGTTTCCTGCAAAACTAAGTTTCATAAATGATAGAAAAATAAAACTTATCCCAGATAAACAGATATTCAGGGAATTTGTCACTACTGGTCTTGCCAGACAGGAAATGCTTAAAAATGCACTATACATGGAACGCCCCCCCCCCCAAAAAAAAAAATACTCCTAAGAGCACCCAAAATATAAAGTTTACAGCTTTTATAAAACAGCAGCACAAGAACGGAAGGAAAAAACAAGTTGTCATAAAACATGATGAATACAATACTATCCCACTTATCAGTATTAACACTGAACATAAACCATCTTTTTTTAACTTAATTTTTATTAAGTCATAACTGTATACATTTATGGGGTATGATGTGATAATTTGATATACAATTCAGAATGCTTAAATCAAACTAATTGGGTGGTGCCTGTGGCTCAAAGGACTAGGGCGCCAGCCCCATATGCTGGAGGTGGCAGGTTAAAACTTGGCCCTACCAAAAAAATTAAAAAAAAAAAAAAAAAAAAAAAAACTAATTAGCATAACCATCACCTCCCTTACTCATTTTGTGGTATGACATTTATAATATACTCTTACTTGTTTTTAAATGTACCCTTGTATTATGTACATTGGATAAGATCCCATCATACACCCTCCCTTTACTCACCTTCTCCCCTCCACTCTCCTCTCCCCACTCTCCCCTTTTTCTTTCTGGACTACCTTTGTATTTTATCATTTGTCTGAATATGTAAATGTTTATATATTGGTTTTATAATAGTATTGAGTACTTAATGAAATCCCTATCAAAGCAGCAATGTCATACTTTAAAAAACTTTAAAAAATAGTATTTAATTTTATATGGAATCAGAAAAAAAACTCAAAATAGCCAAAGCAATACTTAGAAATAAAAACAAATCAGGAGGCATCATGTTACCAGACTTCAGATTATACTATAATTCTATAGTGATCAAAACAGCATGGTACTAACACAAAAATAGAAATGTAGGTATATGGAACAAAACAAAGAACCAAGAGATAAACCCATTCACTTATCGTCATTTGATCTTTGATAAGCCTAACAAAATCACTGGGGAAAAAATTCCCTATTTAGCAAAAGGTGCTGGGAGTACTGGATAGCAACCTGTAGAAGACTGAAACTGGAGCCTCAACTATCACCACTAAAAAAAATTGATTCTCACTGGATAGAAGATTTAAACTTAAAACATGAAACTATAAAAATACTAGAAGAGAGTGCAGGGAAAACACTTGAAGACATTGGCCTGGGAAAATATTTTATGAGAAGGAATGTCCTGACAATTGAAGGAACACCAAAATATAAACAGTCTTAATGCTTCCCATAAATGACACAGACTGGCTGAGAAGATGAAAATCATAACCAAAATATATGCTGTCTTCAAGAAACCTATCTAACTTACAAGGACTCACAGAGGTTGAAGGTAAAGAAATAAAAAAGAAAATATTCCACACAAATGGAAACCATAAACAAGGAAATGTAGCCATTTTCTTATCTGATAAAATTGTCTTTAACCCTTTCCAATCTAGTTTTTCTGCCACCCTCATGCTCTTATTTATTTGCAGCAGGCCATTTACCCACAAAAACAACCATGTGAATACAATGCAGGGTCACTTGTTCACATCAAAACACACGGCCTGCCAAAAAACAAAAAGAGTACAACCTGCACTATCTGTTGGCCAGAGTAGGTACTACATGAAGAAATGCATTATTACGTGAAAAAACTGGCTCCAGCAGCATAGAAGACAAATGCACCACAAAAAAAAAAAAAAAAAAGGAAAAGACCTTCTGACATTGGAGCTAGACACAGGGAAATTACTGTCAGGTGAGGTCCAATAAAAGGATTAAAAAGGGTTAAATTAACAATGATTTTAAAAAGACAAATACAGTCACTGTTTAATAATAAAGGAAACAATTTAGCAAGAAGACATAAAAATCCCAAAGATAGATAGATAGATAATACAGAAGCTCACAGATTCATAAAACAAGTTCCACAAGATCAAAGCAAAGAAATAAACAGTAGCGTCTTAATAGCCAGAGACTTGAACACCCAACTGACATACTAGATAGCAGAAAATGAAAAAAGACACAGTGGACTTAAATGAGACTCTAGAACAAATGGATCTAAGACATTTATAGTACACTGTACCTAAAAACTATGAAATATGTATTCTTCTCTACAGCACATGGAATATTTTCTAAGATTGATCATATCTTAGGGCACAAAACATGTCATAGCAAATTCAGAAAAATTTAAATCACATCATGTATCTTCTCAGGCCACAATGGAATAAAATTGAAATCAATTCCAATAAAACTCTAAGTCTACACAAAATCATGGAAATTTAACACCCTACTGTTGAAACATTCTTGAGTAAATGAATAAATTAAGATAGAAATCAAACAATTCTTTGAACTGAACAACAAAGAGGATACAACCTTTCAAAATGTAGGGGAGACAGTAAAAGCAGTAGGAAAAGCTCATAGCCTTAAATGCTTACAACAAAAATATAGAGAGATCACTAACTAACAACCTGATGTCACATTTCAAAGAAAAAGAACAAACCAAACCCAAATTCAACAAAAGAAAAGAAATAACAAAGTTCAGGGGAGAACTTAATGAAATAGAACCCAAAAAGTAATATGAAGGATCAACAAAACAAAAAGTTGATACTTGGAAACGATAAGCAAAATCCATGGACCACTACCCAGATTACCCAGAAACAGAAAAGAAAGGACTCAAGCTCATCAGAAATGAAAAAAGAGACATTACAAGTGATATAACAGAAAGAAAATATATGTTCTGTGAATACTATGAAAACCTCTATATGCACAAACAAGAAAACTTGGGGGAAATAAATAAATTCCTGCAAACACAGAATCTCCCAACCCTGATTCAGGAAGAAAAAGAAATCCTGAACAGACCAGTAATGATCAATGAGATTTAAAAAAAAAAAAAATCTCTCAACAAAAAGCCCTGTATCAGATGGATTCACAGCCAAATGCTAACAGACCTACAAAGAACTGTTATCCAACCTACAGAAATTATTCCAAAACATTAAGATAGAGGGAGTCCTCCCCAACTCATTTTAGGAGGCAATATCACCTTGATACTAAAGTCAGTAAAGAACACAACAACAATAATACCAAAAAACTACTGACCAATATCCCTTATGAACATTGATGCAAAAATCCTCTGTAGAACACTAGTAAACCAAATTCAACAGCACATCAAAAAGATAATTCACCATAGTCTAGTTGGCTTCATCACAGGCATGCAAGAAGAGTTCAACATATATAAATCAATAAATGTGACTCACCATGAAATAAAAGCAAAAACAAAGATGATGCTATCATCTCAATACATGCAGAAAAAGCATTTGATAAAATCTAACACCTTTTCATGATAAAAACTCTCAAAAAACTAGAAAGAATATATCTCAAAATTGTAAAGGCCATAAGAGAAACCCACATCCAACATTATACAGAATGAAGAAAATTTGAACTCATTCCCCCTAAAAAATGGAACAAGACTAGAGTATCTACTGTCATCACTTCTATTCAACATAATATTGGGAGTCCTAGCTAGAGTAGTTAGGCAAGAGAAGCAAATAAATGGCATTTAAAATTAGAAAAGAAGAGATTAAATTATCTCCATATGTGGACAATATAACCTTGTATCTTGAAACCCTAACGATTCCATTAGAAGATTGTATAAATTGATAAATAAATTTCTCAAATTCTGAGGGCATAAAAATCAATGTACACAAACCAGTAGCACTTCTATATATTAATAACAGTCAAGCTAGAAGTTGAATCAAGTTTTTAATGCCATTTATGATAGCTACAAAGAAAACAAAATACTTAGGAATATAATTAATCAAGGAAGCTAAAGATCCCTACAAGGAGAAATATAAAACACTGATGAAAGAAACTGTAGATAACACAGACAAATAGAAAAATATCTCATGCTTATGGATTGATAGAATCAACATTATTAAAATGAGCATACTGTCAACGGTGCCTGTAGCTCAAATGAGTAGGGTGCCAGCCCCATATGCCAGAGGTGGTGCATTCAAACCCAGTCCTGGCCAAAAACCACACACACACACACACACACACACACACACACACAACATATACACACACACATACACACACACATACACACACACAATGACCATACTGCCTAAAATGATTTACAAATTTAATGCAATTCCCATCAAAATACCATTGTCTTATTTCACAGACCTAGAAAAAAATATTCCTAACTTTCATTTGGAACAAATAAAGATCCCAAATAGCCAAAGCAATCTTATGAAAAATGAGCAAATCTGGAGGTATCACATTACCAGACTTCAGATTATACTACAAGGCTATAGAAACCAAAACGCATGGTGCTGTTATAAACATAGAGACATAAACCAGTGGAACCGAATAGAGAGCCCAGAAATAAAACCATGTAGGTATGATCAAGTAATCTTTGACAAAGCAGACAAACACATGCACTAGGAAAAGAATACCTTATCCAATAAATGATACTGGAAAAATTGGATAGCCACATGCAAAAGAATGAAACAAGACCCCTCTATCTCACCATATGCAAAAATTAATTTAAGATGCATTAAGTACTTAAATGAAAGACATGAAAACAAAAAAGTTCTAGAAGAAAATGTAAAAAAAAAACCTCTTGTGGACACAAGCCTAGGCAAAGAAGTTATGACTAAGACCACAAAGGCAAATATAGCAGCAAATAAATAAATAAATAAATAAGGCTTAATTAAATTAAAAGTCTTCTGCAAAGAAGAGTAAGTAATCAACAGAATAAATAGCCAATCTACAGAATGGGGCAAAGTATTACCAAACTATACATTTGACAATGGACTCCTGAATCTACAAAGAATTCAAATAAATCAGCAAGAAAAAAATTTTTAAGTGGTAAAAAGATACAAATGATTTTTTTTTAAAAAGAAGATAGCTAAATGGCTAGAAAACATGTTAAAATGTTCAAAATCAATAATCAGCAGGAAATGGCAAATTAAGGCCACAGTGAGATACCACCTTACCCCTGTCAGAATGGCCATTACGAAGAAGTCAAGAAACAACAGATGCTGTCGTGGATTAAGAGAAAAAGTACCATATATACTCGAGTATAAGCCGAGTTTTTTCAGCACAAAATTTGTGCTGAAAAACCCAAACTTGGCACAAATTTTGTGCAGAAAAAACTCGGCTTATACTCGAGTATATATGGTAATACTGATACACTGTTGGTAGAACTAAAAACTAGTGCAATCCCTTTGGGAAACAGTATGGAGATTCCTCAAAGAGCTGAAAGTAAATCTGCAATTTGGTACAACAATCCCACTACTGGGTATCACACCAAAGGAAAATAAATCATTTTATCAAAAGAAAAGCAGCATGGGAATTTTTATTGCAGCACAATTCACAATTGCAAAGATGTAGAATCAACCTAAATACCTATTAATTCATGAGGAGAGAAAAAAAAAATGTGGTATATATGGAGTACTACTCAGCCATAAAAAGGAATAAAATAATGTCTTGTGTGGCAACTCAGATGGAAGTAGAGACCACTATTCTAAGTGAAATATCTCAGGAATAGATACAAACCTCCCATGTACTCACTAACATGTGGAGCTAAATGATGCGTACCCCTGGGCACAAAGAGACATAAAGACATTAGAAGCTAAGAAGGGGGAGGTTGAGATGCATTGAGGAATAAAACTTATCCTTCAGGTACAATAAACACTGTCCCAGTGACAGGCACAATGAAAGCCCTGACTGCAGCATTATATAGTATGTCCACGTTTGGAAAAAATTTATACCCCTTTAATATTTTGAAATAAGGAGAAACAAAAAAAATTTAAAAACAAAGTAAATAAATACATCTAGGCATAGCAAAATGAAGAGGAAATAAATGCTTTAATGATAAAATTAAAATTAAGGGAAACTTACAAATGATCAGCATACTTCTCTACACAATTAAAAGTGAAGTTTATTTTAAATATTGAATAGAATTGAATTATGGAAAAGAATGGTCCACTCCATATTCTTTAGTCTTTGCTTGGAAGAGTCTCTCTATACTTCTTCAATAATTATGCAACTGTTTTCTTTAAGTGAAATGCATGGGGTTGTTTTAGAAAAGCTGGACATCTTTCAAGAAAGGGCAGACATTCTAGCAAGTCTCATTGCCCTTCCACGCTATCTTAACAGCTATAGAAGGGTTAATCCACAGCATTGCTGCAAATTCTTATATAGATAAAAATCACAGTGGAAATTGCCAGAACTCAGTACATTAGTACATTAATGATTTGAAAAAGGCAATGAATCTGGGGATGGAATAGATGAAAACCTGGGGAAATGTCAATTGTGATAACATCAATAATGAAATTCATTCTATTCAGGTACAGATGAAATTCTGTGAGCCAATTCTCCCAGCTCTTCAAAAATGATTCTAAAGTGTCCAATAGTTTTTGTCACTCTCACCCTGTGTCTGATCTGCTAGCAATGAAGGAAAGGCAAATTGGATTTTTAAGCTTTAAGCACTGGGTCGGCAAATCCCTTATTGGTTCTTGGCTGTTTTAAATAATTGAAAGTGTGATTTTATTAAGCACACATTAAAGACAGAGGAAGTAAAATACTCCATGGGACTCTGTGGACTGAAGAACCATTCCAATTTAATCAAAATAGAAAGCTCTGCTTTTTGTAGTAAACCATCAAATTGTTGTGATTACCCAGAAAGAATTCACAGTCCTGGAATTTACTACATCCTTCAAGACTTGCAGAGCACAACGTGTCTGTTCCAAAGGTTCCAGTCTTCGAAGATCAAGTAAACACAGTTTTACAGGCCTCCTGAGGTTGATGAGGTACTGTGCTCTCTGGATCACAACTGGGCTCTGATAACACTCCCATTACCATTTTCCCACAGGGAAAAAGAATCAACCCATAAGATCAAGTTTCCTCTTTCTTTCTCTAACCTATCCTTTTCTGTTTAGGGGGCTTAACTACATGTTTATTAGTTGCAGCATGGGTTGACTAGTTCTTAATATCAAAAGCAAATTCAAATATAATAAATGTTCTCTCTGCCACACACTAAAATGGTTTTATTAGTCTGAAGCCCTGGATGAATGCTTTGTATGCATCAGAATTCTTGAATACACAAAGATTCTATATACTCTTTCTAATTCAAGATAAAGTAACCTATTTATTTAAATGACTAGACAGTAAATATTTTGGATTTGCAGCTATATGGCCTCTGTCATAACTGTTCGACTCTGCCATCACAGCAGTATTTACATTGGAATCAGGGAAACATGGATGTGACATTCAGCTTTGCCCTTATGTGACTTGGGGTAAGTTGTCTAACATTTGTGAGTCCTAATTCATCTGCAAAATGAAATAGCAGGATTTTTTCTTATAGACTTGTACAAAATATTGCTATTTAATCCCAAGTATGTGCTAGGAACACACAATTTCACAAAGCACCTCCTGAAAACCTCCACCTATGGAGACATTATTAAGTTTTTGGAGAGTTATAGCAATAGATTCAGTGAGAATAGTTCTGGGTGACACAAGTAGCCAGATAGAACTGGGATTCTGAACTAATGTTTCTGAGATTCTAGAGGGTTCTGTTCATTCTCATCTGTGTTCTCTGGCTCTCACTATGCTTGAAGAGGAGAGGGAATGAAAAAAGGTGACTGGTACATTTTGTGGCCTGTGATGGGAACTAAGTAAACACTGGTTTTATTTTCCTTCTTTCTACCCAAGACTTATCAATGGCATCGCTGATAGCCTGATAAATCTTCCTGAGAAGAGGAGAGGAGGGGAGAGACACATATCAGATAATATTGACAGCTCTGACTAGAAAATTTAGTAGTTATCTCGTTCTCATGCAAGAGCAGTTTCTGATAGGCAGTAAATAGGGCTTGAGAACTGAAGCCAGGCTGCAGCCTGGAAGTCTGCACAGAGAAATGTATGTTAAATTTACAGTTCAAGATCCTTGGTCAAGTCTGTAGCATTTTCATTTTTTTCAATGGCATCAGTTCATACCTTATGCCCAGCAATTAAGGATATGAGATTTCTCCCTTAAACTTGCATTTTTGTCACAGCATCCCAGAGTATATGGCAAGGCCAGTGACAGAAAAGGGTTTTGCGAGATTGGATTAAAGATGGCAGCCAAGTAACAGCTTTCCTGTAACTGGGCACGTAGAGTCTGGGGAGACAAGACTCCACGCATCTCTGGCTGGTGGGATCTGCCTATGATCATCCCTTTGAGGATACAGGGAGCCATCAAGGGACTTCTGGACCCCAGGAGGAGGACAAAACTGGCAAGTGGCTGCATGTGTTCAATCAACCTAATCACGCCAGCAGCCTTGAGTACAAGCAGCAGTGAGACTGCAAAGTGGAAAGGCCTTACCTGTGAACTGCTTTGGTGTTCTTGGACTTGGCACTCAGTTTAGCTGCCTTGGGGAGAGCTTGAGCAGGAGTGTGGAGAACGATGGGCATTGTCTGGGGTCCCAGAATGAGCCACTGATCTGGGCAAAGTAAGCCATTGTGAAAGAACTGCTCCAGCAAGCGCCGCCCTCAGGGTCCCAGAGCAAGGATCAGGCGGGACAAAGTAACCTAGTGACTGAGCAGCC
>CAUYPK010072192.1:0-13760 GCA_963574355.1 Loris lydekkerianus | reverse complement strand
CGCAGCCACTTGCCAGTTTTCCACTGTTTCTGTCCTTCTCCTGGGGTCCCGAAGTCCCTTGCTGGCTCCCTGTATCCACAAAGGGATGATTATAGGCAGATCCCACCAGCCAGAGATTCCTGGAGTCTTGTCTCCCCAGACTCGCCATGCCCAGTTGCAGGGAATCTGTTAGTTGGCCACCATCTTTAATCCAATCTCAAGAGCAGTTTTTTAAGGAGACCATCACCATAATTTTTCTCTTTAAAAATGTGGTAGCAATGGGAAACTCACCAAACCGTCCTAGGAAGGTTATTGTAGGGACATTGAGTCAGGCTTTTGACTTTATTCACAAGCCTGCTCCTGAGTCCTCCCTCTGCACATGTAAACCTCAGCTTTGGCCCTATGTTTCTAAACCCCACTTTCTTCTTTTCTCTTGCTTTGCCCTTTGCCAGTGGAAAATGTTTTTTCCAAATGATTTTTTAAAACTTTTTAATTTTCACTTTTCATTTTTTCTCACCTTCAACAAGCTTTATTCCTTGAGGCAAAGCATCTTGAAAGGCAGCTATGCTCACCACTATATCACCAACGCTCCTGAGGCAAAGCATCTTAACAGACTGGTGGGCTATGTACCACAAGGCTCAACTCTAACATCTTCCCTACTTCCTATCTCCAGCAATAACACACACACACACACACACACATACAGCTTTTACTGCCTTCATGGGATGTAATAACAGCAGCTTCCTAAATTTGCTGAGTACCAAGAAAGGGCCAGCCAAGCCACATAAAAGTGTTATAAAGTTGCAACCTGCAATCCTTAATCAAAAGTTGCAGTACTTTGCCTTAGACATGATGTTTGTGGGGGTGGGAGGCATCACTGGCTATTGCATGCAGGGGTCACCAGAGCTCATGAAATAAATGATTTAGTTGTATAAGAATTTACTATACTTAACAGGGTAATTGCCAATATCTTACATTCTTCTTTACAGAAACATGTCTCTTTGAGATGGTAGACATTATAGATCTCATTTTTATAGAGAGGAGGAACTGAGGCTCAGAGAAGTTAAGTGAATTGCCCAAAATGTAAACTACCAAGTGTTTATGGTAATGTGGACTCAGAGCTTCTAGAACTTCTCACTCTAAAAGCCATTTATGCACAAGCAATTTCTGCTGGACTTTACAGTTTAAAAACCACTCTAATCAACTTATTCAATTTTTAATAATCTATTGAGTTGATACTTTTTACATTTTAATAATAAGGAAATCTACCAAAAGCCCTTCAAAGTTGGAGCCAAGACATATCCTGGGTTGTTTGTTTGCAAATCTGTGAACTTTTAACCGTCACCGCTACCTTTTCTGTCTCAAATATTTGGACCATGAGTCAGGATGAAAAGAACTAAAAGTAACCCTGAAATTATATTTTTTTAAGGTCAGAATTATCAGTGACATGAAGATTCTTATGTTGTGTTCATAGTAACTTTTAATTCCCAGATAATCTATCTGCTCAGATGACAGGTATCCTCTGGCAATTTGACCATTAACTGACGTGATCAGAGGAAAATATTCTTTAAAATGGTGTTTGTTTTTGCCTGAATTGTATCAGTTTGAAAATTCAAATGTTGAAGTCCTAACCCATTGGACCTCAGAATGTAACCATCTTTGGAGATAGGATATTTAAAGAGGTCATTAGAGTGGGTCTTAATTCCATGGTTCACAGGAATTTTGGACACAGACACATCTAAGGGAGAGGGACATGAGGACACAGGGAGAAGGCCGCTGCCTACATGCCAAGGAGACAGATCTGGAACAAACTCTTTTTTCATGACACTCAGGAGAGACCAAACCTCTGACACCTTGATATTGAATTTCTTGCCTCCAGAGCTGTGAGAAAATACATTTCTGTGTTTGAAGCCACAGAGTTTATTGTTCTTTTTATGGCAGCCCCAGCAAACTATTGAAAAGCAATTACGCAAAATGAAGGATGGCTTTATCAAGTTTGGGAAAATAGTAAACTATCATTGACAGAATAGGGAAAATTTCAGGGAGTACATGTATGCAGATATTATGATGAAAGAATATTATCCTAGGGGTCGAAGGAAACTTTGGAGGCACCCGGAATTTATGGCACAGATTCTGGTGGCAGTTACACCTGTGTACACTCATTCGCAAACTCATCAATTGTATACATTAAATATGTTCAGCGTTTTGTACGCTGATCATACCTCAATTAAATGTTTTATGTGCACATGCACGTGTGTGTGCACACACACACATGAATTTTATCCAACTTCTCATAGTCCTGGATATTGTAATGTGGTCAGAAGCCAAGCATCAAAACCCTGTGCTTTTATACAGCTTTGATTAGATGATAGTGATTTCCTTTCTTTTAGGCTTACGGAAGTTGACAATTAGTACTTGCTTACACAGATTCTATAGGAAGCAGGGTGAGTGTGATGTGATCGCAGAAAGCTGATTTTTAAAGGTATCCTCAATTCTTTTTTCATATTTTGAGCATTTCATCATCTAACTTTTTTACAGGTTATTTATAATCAGGACACCAGCAACTTTCCTTTACCATTGCCTTAGATGAACTGGTACAAGTTAGCAGCCATGTATTTGGGGAGCTGAGTACCAATCATGGTCTGTATAAAGATGACTATAAACCGGCCTGTGCAACTCTAAGGAATTTCCTATCATCTTCCTGGTATAGGAAAGCTCCTTGGGAAACTGAGCGGTAAGCAATTCCACATGGAAGTCGTGGGTTTTCAGATGTAGAAGGGGGTATTAATTCATCCAATCTAATAACTCTGAATCAGAGGCATCCATCATAATCTGTGGAAAATATATCTGAATGTTCCTTGTTTCACAAACCTAGGGTGAACCTTGAGTATTTGGAGTTAAAATAAATTGTCATGGGTGATTCTGATGTCCAGTCCTACGAAGAACCAGGAATACATCCTCATTTATAGGCATCGTCCCAAGGATGATTGGGCGGGAGCCTGCTTGGAGCCAGTTCTCAGATCTGGCCAACCCCCTTTCTGCTGCATCATAATCTCTTGTAGTGATCATTCCATGTATTTTGCTGTCCTTACTCTCTCCATCACTGCAGCTTCCCCCTAGATTTAAATTTGCCTCTGAGAAAAGATTTTTTTAAAAATCAGAAAAACTTATCAGTTGAATGCTCAGCAATCAGAAAAAAGTGCTTACCTCCTCATCATGTCCCTTACCCCCTGGCAGGTGTGATTTCTATTTCATCACCAACTCGACTAATTAAGGAGTTAGCTTCATCAGCTGTAGGGTTTGTGATACCAGTGAGAGCAGCACAAGGTAGAATATGACTCAGAAAGTCAGTTGTAGCTAATGAATGGCAGGCATATACAGTTTCTAGAGCACATCGCAGGGGATACATTCAGTTAGAATATTATTACTGGGATTGTTAAGAGTACTAACCAGAACACTAACCTTACCTTTCCCATCAAGTAGCCCTTGTCTACTTTGTAAAGCTGACTAAATCAGTCAAGCTTGCTTATTCTACTCCTTCGTGTTAAATATCAGCTGTAAGAAATAAAGTACAGAAGGCATCATGCAACTGTTTTGCATGAAACCTGTATGTTAGGTCTTACTGTGCTTGTGTATTCAATTTATTTTCATTGCTTAGAGTTACTTAATAAAAGGCTTTCCAATTAATTCAGAGATAGGATGGTCTAGTCTAGTGGAAAGAACATTTCAGTGAGAATGAAGTCTTGGATTTAAGTTCAGTCCCGCATGGGAGAGGAAGGCACGATTACTATCGGTTTCTCAAATGCAAAAAAGTGCTTATAAGGTTTGACTTGTGGGCCGTTGTGATATAAAATAACCCAAGTAGAAGTGCTTTGGGAATTGATTATACAGTGTTGTAAAAATATAATGCCTATCTGGTCCAGTTCCATGGAGTCACTGATACAGTCATTAAAAATATAATACAACTCATTTTCATAAGCAATTTTCAGATTTTAATTTGTCTTTTTGAAATATAGTAGTAAGGTAAATTTACAGGTTTGGAATTGCTACTTCTTCTATAAAAAATAATGGAAACTGGGAAACTGAAAATTTAATGCAAATGTAATTAAATTTAAGTTTTTGCTAATATCTTTGGTTTCTATTCTTTTACACCACTGGGCTAAGTGCCTGTCTATTTGCTGTGCTATCCTTCATATCTATGCAACAGTTTACACTTTTTTAAGAACCACTTAGAAAATGTTATGGTATATTTACTTTGCTCAGCATTAAAAGCAGAGAGCACACTCAGAAGTGGGGACTTCAAGAAGTGATGGCTTACCCATCCTCAACGGAACTGTATTTATCCAAGCTTTTCCCCAAATCTTCTAATTTGTCAGATTCTCACAGGAGGAGGGATTGTTCCCTGAAAACCAATTGAAATTTGGTGCCTGGAAAAACAACTTGTGATTGATTACCAAAGGAGAGTTATCAAATAAATATTTCTGGTTTGCATTGTTGTTTTAATTGTGGTGTGATTGTAAAGTCTTAAAGGCACAGAGAAAATACATTGTACATCTGCACACTGATTTTTAAAGAGAAAAATTTTAGTCTGATTATGAGCCATACGAACAGCATAGTTACTAGACAATGAACAAGCTTATGTAAAAATCATCCAGAATTCTGTTCTCAAGAGCTAATACCATTTTGTATGCCATAGTCAAACTTTTTCTTCCTTATGTTTCCTTAAAAAATATACCTTTGTGTATGGTTTACAAACAGTGGGATACTATTATTATCTGCAAGATACCATTTTCATTTGACAGAATCCATTAGACATGTTTGCGAGTCAATACGATCAGGCATCTTGCCATTTGCCATGACTTCATTTTATCTCCTTTTATGGACTGACATCATTTAATTTTCCAAACACTTTTATTGGTCATTTAAGTTGTTTCCAATTTTTCATTGTTAGAAACAGTGCTGAACTCTGAGCACTGTTATTTAATCTATAAAGCAGGGCTAACAGAGCCTGCCGTTCAGGCTTTATGCGGGGAGTATATAAAATAATGTTTGAGCAAACCGTGGCTTTGTATTCTAATCCTTTGTGTTTCAATTTCAATGTCACCTCTTCAGAAAGTACTTCCTGAACATTTTATGTCAGCCTACCTCCTTCTTTATTTTTATTATCAAATATGTTTTTTTAATTTTCTTTTTCAAAATAATTATTCTTTGCTTTTTTTCTTTCTCTTTAGGTTCTTAAAAACCATGCCTACTTTGAGGATGGAAACATTAGGGCACAGATTATGTCTGCCTTCCTAACAACTGCATCCTCGCATAGCACTGTGCTTGACACAGAAAAAAATCATCTGTGCATGTTTGTTGAATGAACCTAGTAATCTCAGACAAATATAAAAAAAACAAACCATTAAGTATTAGGAAAAAGAATGGTATATATACAAATATGAAAATTTAAATTAAGAAATGTATAAAGTTCTCATCATATGACATCACATTTGAAAGTCTAGATAACACAAAAATCTTCTATGGGAATACAAAACCATTGAGAAACAACAGCAAAAAAATGCAAACAAACAAAAAAGAAAAAACTAAAAAGTAACTGCAGTAAGGCCGAATCATCTGGAAGGTGGGAGTCTGGCTAAGACAGTCTTGGAGCCTTAGAAACAGACTGTGTAATGAAGGGTCCTTTGGCCACAAAAGGGAGCTTTGGTTTTTGTTTGTTTTTTATTAAACTGCTGTTATAAGCTTAGATGTCATTGCATCTCTTTTATTTTTCTTTAAGTTTTACATTAAAAGGTTCACTTTTTATTTTTCCTTTTATGAGACAAAACAATCTTAAAAACATTTTCTTTCTTGATATGCCTCATATAAACATTATTTTTTTCTAAGTAGTTTTTAATATGAGAGTGTATTTTTCAAATCCATGATTTGAGATGATCGCGTGGATTTATTTTTCCCTTCCTGCTCTCTATGTGGTGTGTTAGGTTCATGAATTTTTTTATGTTGAACAGAGCTTGCATTATTTTTATCCAGAACACTGCCCAAGTTAGAGCTTTCACCTTAATGAAACGTTAATACTGAAGAATATCATGCTTTTTTTAATTTAGAAAATTAGTCCTTTAACTTTTTTCTTTCTTATTTTATTTTATATTTTATTTTATTTTATTTTATTTTATTTTATTTTATTTTATTTTATTTTATTTTATTTTATTTTATTTTATTTTATTTTATTTTATTTTATATTTTATTTTATTTTATTTTATTTTATTGCAATTTGTTGGCCAGGGCTAGGTTTGAACCCACAACCCCCAGCATATGGGGCCAACGCCCTACTCCTTGAGCCACAGGCGCTGCCCTAGTCCTTTAAATTTTTGACAATCTGTCTGTCTCAGGACTACAAGATATATTTTCAGATTTCCAACTCTGAAAGTAGATTTTTCTGCTTATTTTAGTTCTGTCCACTTTTGTTTAATGTATTTTGATGGTTTGTTAGCAGTTGCATATAAATTTAAAGTTGTGTAACTTTTGGTTGAATTGGCTCTTTTGTCATTGTGAAATGGCCCTTGTACTAGAGAAATTTCATTTGCATTAACATCTTATTTGCTGCAGTTGATCTAGCTGGAACAGCCTTCTTTGGTTAGGTTTCCTTGGTATGCCTTTTTCTTATTTATCTCTCATTGCCCATCTTATGTTTTGAAAATATCATCTTCCTCTCCCAAACACAGGCACAGAGTGCCCTTCGTCTTTCTCAATTTTTATGTTTAGGTTCACTGTGCTCTGTACCATCAATGATTTTCTTTTATGACCTCCGGGCTTTATATTCTTTACTTATTTTATTTTTTCTTTTTATTGTTGTTGCATTTTTTTGGCCAGGGCTGAGTTTGAACCCACCATTACTGGTATATGGGGCCAGCGCCATACTCCTTGAGCCACAGGAATCACCCACCAGGCTTTATTTCCTTTAAAAATACTAACCCCACTTTCCTGTTTATAAATTTATTCCCCTCAAGTGTTCGTTTAACAATTTTATAGTTTTGTGCTTAAGTTTTGACCTATTTAAAATATTTTGTCATGTAAAGATTGAGGTAACAATGTAATGTATTGGGTCATGGAAGATATTGATCAGTTGATTCCAATGCACAGAAAGTGTTTAAAACAATGTTAGCAGAAACTAACCTTACATAAGGTTATCATTTAGATAAATTTTATATACTTTTTTTTTTTTTTTTACCTGACCTTTGAAGATGAATGTAAGGTTAATAATTTGAGAATTTTGCAATTATATTATTATAGTTAAAAGATATTTCCCTCATCTAATAGGAATTAATATATCTCAGTGTAATGCTATATGGCTGATGATCTCGTTGCTGTTATATTTTCAAGCTGAATTTTACCCTGGTGGTATAAAATATGATCACCTTTTACATTTATAAGTATTTCATTTAATTTTACTCTGCTTGATGTGAAATTATTTTCTTTTTTTTCTTTTTAAAATTTGCATTATGTGACATATCTTTACCCATATTTTAATTCTTTAATGTTCTAGAATTTTTAAAAATGCTCTTGTAAAAAATGCAAGGTCTCTAATTGTCAGTCTTATTTTCTATTCAATATCCATTAGGGTACTTTGCATGCACTAGGGAAAATACTTTATGCATTAGTTTATTCTAATTAACACAACAACTCTATAAACTGTTCTTTGCTGTATTTACCTGAAGAGAAAGATAAATATTAGGCAGGTGAAATAAATTGTCTGGAGTCACACATCGAATGTTATCATTGTAAAAATTCTTTAAAAAATCTTGTATCTATTTTTATTTCTAATTATTTATTTCTTATGTAATTTTTTCATACCACATTTTGTTGTATGGGAATATATGTTCATTTGCTTTGTGTCCTTAAGTTAGAAAACATGTATTCTTTTTTATATTGTGGTAAAGAATACAGAACATAAAATTTGCCTTCTTAGCCATTTTTAAATGTACACATAATTAACACGATTTGATGATCTCTAGTATTTTTCCATCTTGAAAAACTGAAACTCTCTTTCCATTGCATGACACCTCTTCTTCTCTATCCACAAGATGTATATTCTTAAATGTTTTAAGAGGATACTATAATTATTTCTTTAATTATTCACACCAACATTGTTTTTAAGTCTCTGTACTGAAATTTAAAATACAAGACACATTTTCTGTTCTTCCCTACATGCAAGTGTTCCTTAATATAACCTGCTTTAATTCTATACAATTATTACATAAGTACTTTGGTCCTATGTATCTCTAAAGATATGTGTTTAGACTACTTTTTCTAATCTACATTATCAGATTTGTCTTAGAATTATCTCAACAGTGAAGAGGTTTGAGTTCATGTCAAAATCATTGCAGTGTCTTTCTTGTGATTTACCTCATTATTGCAATCATTCTTTGTTGATTACAATATATATTCAAGAAAATCTTTTTCTTTTTTTCCTTATTGTGGAGCCTGGCTATGCTTTTTGAGTTTCTGAATATGTGAGACTACTTTTTATTGCTCTACTAATTCCCAATAACGTATTAATATAGGTTGCTTTTTGAAACAAATTAAGAATTTAAGAGATTTCTTGACTATGAATTTCAGGTATACTATTACTTTTTTTTATGGATTTTAATTTTTAAAATTTTCCTTTTATATTGCACTCAGTTTTAATCTAAGATTAAAAGTCTAGGTCTGTTGGACTCAGTCATCAGGTATACATAAAACGTTTGAGATACATAAAAATCAAGAAAAGTAAAATCCATGTGGATGGAAACAAATGAAGCCCTCCTGGCAACACCTATAAGCCAAGCAAATTGAAACTTGCATAGGTAAGTAAGAAAGGATGCTATGGACTGTGTTTCTTGGAAGAGAAATAATGGACCATAACACAGCCTGTCTCAAAACTTTCATAGTGATTGATGTAAAACAATGTTTATCTACAAATACATATGTAGTTATAACAATAGTTGGGCCACTGCCTACTTTATTTCCAATTGTCTTTTTATACAGCTATGTAATTCTATATGTGACTCCAGTAGGGTTGACCAGTAGACTGTAAATATTTTGATTATACGAATTTATTAGTGAACCTCTTTAATCATGGATCTTAAAAATTACACTGTTATTTAATAATTATGCTGTTAAAATATTAATAAAGTTGAAGTTCCTTCCAAGTGTTTTTAGAAAAATAATTAAACTCATCGTGCACTGAGATTTTCTTTCTGACTTTGACGTTGCTGTCTACCCTTTGATTTTCTGACTGTGTCCTTTGCCAGGCTATGAGTAAAACTCCCATTTGCCTTGTTTATCCCTGTAACCCCCTATGATGTTTGGAATCTTGTAAATGCTCAGTAAATATTTATGAAATGACTTATTGGATTAAGAATGACTCACACAGAAGCTAAACTTATAAATGCTGAGGTAAGTATGTAGAGGGATTAATTCATTTGCTAAAGCCATACAACTTTCATTTCAAAAACTGCAATGCAGTTTTCTTTCTTGTCCTTCAGAGATGTTCAAAATGGTACTGTACAGAGTCCACGGTTTCCTGGCTTCCTTGTGGGAGTTGTCACAGGATCACAGAGGGAGGAAGGGAAGATATATTACAACAAGATTTTTGTAAACAAATTGATCTCAGCATAAACTTATGTTCTTTGTTTTTCTAAATAAATATTATATGGACCTTATCTGAATCTTATTTTCTTTTATTTCCCTTTTCACAACAGACAATCTGGAAGGATAATTTATAACCTGGCCTGGTACTCTTTATCAACACCACTCAAAAAAAAAAAAGGAAATAAAAGGCAGCTATATTTGAAGGAGTCAACTAACCCACTACAACAACTCTGCACCAATTGCAGTTCACTCTTTACTTAGCTTTCTTTCTGTTTCAAAGTTGCTTAAATCCTGACCTTTGGAACTGTCTCTTGAATTTATCCATTACTGACCTTTGAACTTCTCAATTGATTCCTTTGGGCCACATCCCATAACTCTTTCTACTTTTAGCCACCAAGGGCAGGATGCCCTTCCCTGGCAGTGACTGACCTCTGGCACTTTGAGCCCCAGGTGTTGCTGGGGATTGCCTATCTATCTATCTATCCATCTATCGGCAGTTTCCTCTATAGCCCAGGCTAGCAATGGCATCATCTTGGCTCACGGCAACCTCAAACATCTGTGCTCAGGCAATCCTCCCACCTCAGCCTTCTGAGCAGCAGGCCCTACAGGTGCCTGCCATAATGCCCTACTAATTTTTCTATATTTTGCTGAGACAGAGTCTCATTCTTTTTCAGATGGGGCTCAAGTGAGCCTCCTGCCTCCAACTTCAAAGTGCCAGGATTATAGGCATGAGCTACTGTCTTGGGCTCAATCTCTGGATTTAAATCATCCCAGTAGGTCCTTCCTGGTCTGGTAGTCAGACGCTTTCTGGTTAAAG
This sequence comes from Loris lydekkerianus, assembly GCA_963574355.1. Lineage (NCBI taxonomy): Eukaryota > Metazoa > Chordata > Mammalia > Primates > Lorisidae > Loris > Loris lydekkerianus. The sequence goes on along the minus strand of CAUYPK010072192.1, from coordinate 3,334 downwards.
CCCTGAGAATGCCAGCCCAATAATGCTAGGCTTGTCCTAATAAACAAAGAAATCAATCAAGACATGCTCATTATATTTCTAGCAAAGTATCCATTTTCAAATTAGAAACTCCCTTCCAAGTTAAATCCTTCCCAATAAAAAGAAACTTTTTTTTAAAATTTTATATATTTTTTTGAGTGTTGTCTTCAGTCTCAGCACCATTTTTCTGGAGTCTCCTCACATGATGGTACATCCCCACCCTTTGCACAACAGATTTAATATTTAACCTTAGTGATTTGGTGAAATCATAGGTGATCAAGTTAGAAATTCCTGTTCAATGTTAAAAAATAAAACCCATGTGTAAGAACTTTTTTCCATGAAACTAGTAAGCTCACTGTGAAAGCAATTCAAACAAATGTATTTCAAGATACACATATCGGACTGCCTTTTCAGGAAACACCACTGAAGTTTCCCTTTATCCAAACTCATGCACTGTCCTTCCCCAGGCCAGGACCCCCTGCTCTGTTGGGAGAACAACAAGGAATTGGATCACATTGCCTCCAGAGCTTTCTTTCTGCCCTTTAAATATTCAAAGGTCAATTCCAGCATGTAGTTAGAGGTAAAAAATGATAATACCTGTAAGAAGAACATTTTCTGACTCTTAGAGAAAATGTATGCTTTTCCTATAAGCCTGACACCACAAAAGAAGACAGAGGAGGTGTAAAAATGGAGGAAGAAGGTTGAAACACTCAGAGATTTGTGCCCAAGAGGTATGATTTTTTTTTTAAGATTATTTTTTAGACTGGAAAATCAAATGACCCCAGGATGAGAGATATAAAAACAGAGTTAGAAAGAAGATTTGATGAGTGAAAATAATGGCACTTGCAAGCACCTGTTTTTCCTTTATTTGGCATTCTATTTGCATCACAGAATAAGGGGTGATTTTCGTCTTGGCGTCTTGGGCCACTGACATTCCAGAAATGCTGTCAATATATTTTGTTTAATAGGTTCCCACCCCTTTTTTATTTCTGTAAATAGGGAGGAAAGATCATTCTTAAGACATATCGTAAATGTAGGTCATGTCAATGTATCAGAGAAACAGGAAGCTCAGAGCTGGCTTACAGCAACATTATCAAATCAGTGAAGTGTGACTTTTGAAATGTAAACTTTCTGCATGTAGGCTTCTTGGACTGACCTTCCTTGCTGCTGGAAGGGAAATTCATTGTCCCTGTCCCTGCCTTTCTAATCCCTCTTTCCCCTTGGCTTGCTACTAGAGACTTCATTAAATTCATTTAGTCATTCTTTAGGAGATTAGAATAAGTTGCTAAGTTTGGGGTAATATCAAGAGACGCACATGGACAAGACAATGAAAACTGTTATACAGGGGGAGAAATTTAAACTTGTCTGAAAGCTAGTGTTCTCAAAGTTGCTGACTGAGTTGTGAGGGAGGGGAATTTGGCCTAATGGCTGTGGTGAGGGCAGCGTCGGGGAGGGAGGAGACAGATGAATGGGTGAGCACAGGGTCTTGTATATGGACTGTGGAAAGCCCTTGGCATGCTCCTCCGACTTGGTGAAACTTTCATAACAACCAGTAGGCACTTTCTGCTTAGCATCATTGTGAAGGGAGTTGAAGACTTAAATGAAGATATTCAAGGTTCAAATTGAAATTTTAAAAATGAGAAAAGGGGAAGAAAATACTCAACGTTTCTTCAGCTTCTATGAATAAGGTAGAGACTGCCCTAGAGAATTTATAGGAGTGATCAAATGGACCCTCCACAGCTGTCTGAGAGAGAAGTATAATTTGGTGTAATTAATACCATTTCACAAACACAGGGAATTGACAGAGGTTAATACATAGCCACAACCTCATGTCCAAAGTGTGGCAGAGTTCAGATTATAGCCTGCTTCTTTTTGACTTAGAATTTCATTTTGCTACTTCCTGGGTGGCCCTGATAAGCTTTAAATTACACCAAAATCAACAGAGTGCACTGCTGTCTACTGATTATGCTCACGTCCTCTTCCAGTGTTGTTTTAGAACAGCTGAGGACAATGGCAATCAAATGTACATCAGAGGATAAATTTGAGTCAACAGGTATTATTGAGAGCATGTCACCTGCTGGCCGAATGGCAAGTCATCAGCTCTTAAGACGCCTGACTGATCTGAGCAAACCTGTCTTTATCCCCTGAGATGTGCTGATGACTCCTTGTCCCCACTCCCAATTTAAAGCCTTGATTACTAGCACAGGACACAAAATCCCGCTCAGCAGGCTTTCCCTACACCTGCACCAGCACCTCGCTCTGCTGAGTAAAGTTCTTTGATTTCCATTCTCCAGAACTTCAGCTTCAAATCTATCAGCTACCTATTCCAAAAAATAAACTGTATGTGTACTTGCAAATTAGAGATGTTTCTTCACTTTTTTTCTGGTTCACAAACTTTTCCCACAATTTTTACAGAAAAATCCACTTCTCTGCTGTCTGCTTTCTGCAGCAAACATACTACTCTTCCCCATCTGTAACACAAATGCTTTGTCCAAATAACCCGAAGAGATGACTCTGAATAGCCAGTGATTATTTTTATTTATTTAATACCTATGTGCTATTATATTTTTAGTAATCAATAATAATAAAAGGTCATACTTCTTGCCCTGATGGCATTTTCATTGCATGGAAATTATCAATTTAATAAAAAAGGAAAAATGAGAATATATGTTGTAAATGCTCAGGGGAAAAATTAAGCAACAAAGTTAAATATAAACCATAAGTTTTGGGAATTTGCACATATTTTGTACTAATATATCATATATACAAAAATATAAATTCAAAAACTTAGATGAAAATAAATATGAGTGACAGTCCCACTATAATCCCCACTGCTGCTCTTGTATTGCTCTAGGGGCCAGTACAATTTTCTGCAGTGATAGAAATTTTCATCCCATGCTGTCCACCAAATGGTAGCTACTAGTTGCATGTGGCTTTTGAATCTTTAAAATGTGGCTAGTGAAACTGAGGAACTGAATTTAAGTAGCTGTAAATGGTTAGTGGCTATTGGACAACGCTTGCTGTAGAGAAAGCAGAGTTTTGCTAAAGCCGCAGGGGTGAGGCAAGTAGAGCATTGCCGTTGACCCTGATCTATGGTATCCATTTTACTTGCAGACCTTAAGGCAGGCATCCTCAAACTTTTTAAGCAAGGGGCAATTCACTGTCCCTCAGACCGTTGGAGGGCCGGACTATAGTTTAAAAAAAAAAAAAAAAAAACTATGAACAAATTCCTATGCACACTGCACATATCTTATTTTGAAGTAAAAAACAAAACGGGAACAAATACAATTCACACCGCTTCATGTGGCCCGCGGGC
>CAUYPK010072191.1:0-10488 GCA_963574355.1 Loris lydekkerianus | reverse complement strand
ACGTCCATATTTGTCACCACTAGTCGTAACAAGTGATGCAAGTGTGCATCAGTTCGTTTAGATCTGGTTGGAGATTTCAGATGTTTCATTCTGGAAAAAGTCTGTTCACAGACATAAGTGCTGCCAAAGATGGTTGCCATTTTGAGTGCATGGTTCCCAAGATTAGGATATGTCTAAGTGGGGAGAGATGCATGGAAATTAGGAAGGCTGCTTGACTTGAATGCACCTTTCAGAGAGTCACAATTCTGCAGTTCAGCCCATTCCATTTGGTAAATTGTATCCACATTTTCAATGTCGGTAGAAAATGGATTATAGAAAAGCTGTATGTCCTGTTCATGGAGATGAAGCTCGCTAAATCTAAATTGGAAGTCCTTTTGTAACTTTTCCAGTGAATTCACACATATTTTGTTTGGGAATGCAACCAGTGGTTTTTTCGCTAACAGATTTTGAGTTGTGGGGAGATGGCAGAAATTTTCCTCCTTCATTTGTTTGATGAGGAGGCCTGATTTTACTACAAATGCTTTCACATGTGATCACATATCACAAATGAGCTTCCCCTTTCCTTGAAGTTGCACATTGAAACTGTTGAGTCGCTCTGTTACATCTGTCAGAAAGGCAAGGTGCCATTTCCATTCTGCATCATTGAGCGCTGGTACTTCTTTGTTTTTTGAAAGCATAAAAGTGGTTTAAAAGCTTTATCTGTGGAAGTAAGTCATAGAAATCTTTCAAAATTCTCACTCGACTCAGCCAATGCACTTCTGTGTGGTACAGAACATCTTCATAGGAAACAGTTAGCTCAGACATAAATTCCTGGAATTGTCTGTGGTTTAGTGCATTAGCTCTAATGAAGTTAACACAAGATACCACAAGTTTCATAACAGAGTCCCACTTCACTGATTTACTACACAGCGCTTGTTGGTGGATGAGGCAGTGTATGGCTATTGGATGAGAATAGTTATGTTGGTCCATCTCTTGGTTAATGTGAGCAATCACTACTTTCTTAGACACCACAATGCTAGGCGCACCATCAGTTGTCACACTGGCTAGTTTAGCCTAGTCCAGCTCCAAACCATTCACAGTTTGGCAAACTTTTTCACAGATATCCTCTCCTGTAGTTTTTCCTTTGATGCTTTGTAGTGCAGCAAGCTATTCTGTGACTTCAAAATAGTCATTCATCCCACGAATAAAAATTAGAAGTTGTGCAGAATCACAAACATGATTACTTTCTTTGAGTGCCAAGGAAAAATAAGAAAGTTTTTTTGTGAAGTTTTGCAAATGCTGATGCAAATTGTCCCCCATTTCTTCAATTCTTCATGTAATTGTAGGTCCTGAGACTCACTGTACTCAATAAATTGGCCTTCTCTGGACACATCTCTTTGGCAACAGAAAGAAGGCATTCTTTAACAAGTTCTCCCCCCATGAATAGTCTGTCAGTGCACGCTATTAGCTTGGCCACTTGAAAACTTGCTCGCAGTGATGAAATATTTAGCTGCTTCTGCTCCACAAAACTATTTTGCTGAGTTGTCAATGTATATTTCAGTTTTAATATTTTATCTTTTCTCATTTCTCCGACCATTCATATTTATCTTTATGTTGAATTTGATAGTGTCGACACAAATTGTATTATTTGAACACAGACAGTATATTCTAGCATTTCAAACACACAGCTCTTTCCTTGTACTGCATGAAAAAATAATCATAAGTCCACTGTTCTTTGAATATCCTACACTCAGAGTCAATTTTTCTCTTTCTTGATATCATTGTTTCCTAGGGATTCAAAATTGCTATTAGTAAAATACTATATATAGTTATATATATAACAATATACCAGCAATAACTTTTCCCACACAAAGACATATAGACTACACTGCCCAACAATACAGTCTGATCAGTGCCCATCAATGCAGTTTGAGCAATGTCCATCAACGTAGCCTTGCCAGTCCACATCATTTCAGCTCACCAGTGCCCATATGGGTGGAAGTGCAATTTTACCTCAGGCTCACACTGCTGCGGTGCAGTAACCAGCACGATTACAGAGCTGGTTCCTCCACCACCTTTCCATTTCACATTGTGATTTTTGAACTTATACAGGAATCTGATCGCATGGGTGAGAAGACACATGTGATCAGATTCCACTGCAGGAAAAAAGAAGGCACGTATGCCTTTTTTCTTTTTATTTTTTTTTTCTTTTCTTTTAATTTTTTAATTTTTATTTTTTTTGAGACAGAGCCTCAAACTGTCACCCCTGGTAGAGTGCTGTGGCATCATAGCTCACAGCAACCTCCAATTCCTGGGCTCAAGCGATTCACCTGCCTCCATCTCCCAAGTATCTGGGACTACAGGAACCTCTCACCACAATGCCCAGCTATTTTTTTGTTGCAGCTGTCACTTTTTTTTTGACAGGCCCTGGCTGGATTCGAACCTGCCAGCTCAGGTGTATGTGGCTGGTGCTTTAGCTGCTTGAGCCACAGGTGCTGAGCCAATGTATGCCTTTTTTTCTTCCAAATCTAATGTGAGTTCAGCCATACAAGCATATGGCTGAACTCACACTGCTCAGAGATCTCAACAGTGTGAACTGGGGCTTACACAGCACACAACATACAACATCATACACAACTGAATAGCAATCAGAATATAAATACACTTACTGTCAATGAAATTGGGTTTTCTACTCCTCAGCTGTCTGAAGAGCTGGATTAAGTTCCCATGGGGCCATAGGAAGATTACCAGTTTGGGGAGTCCATGTGATAACACTGAGCACTGACCATTTGCATTAACACCGACTGCTGACCATTTGCGATAACACTGACTGCTGACAATTTGCATTAATACTGAGTGCTGACCATTTCCATTAACACCAAGCACTTACAATTAGCATTACCACTGAGCACTATTTGCATTACCTCTGAGTGCTTACCATTTGCATTGCCTTTGAGCACTGATAATTTGCATAAGCACTGAGTGATGACTATTTGCATTATCCCTGTGATACAACCCCCTAGAAAGCACTCCAACCAACTAACCAACTTAAAAAAAAGGCTCTCTTAACTTCAAAATAAAAGGTGCTCCCTATCTGCAAAAAAAAAGACCTGACTTCCAAAAAAAAGAACCCCCTCAACCACAAAAAAAGGTCCTACTAACTGCAAAATTAAAAAAAAAAATACCTTCTAACCACAAAAAAAAAAAAAAAATAATAAATCCTAACTTGTTCTTACCTCGGTCCTGAGGCAGCAACAACCTCTGCACAGGCAAGCTCGTGACTCATTCAATCAAACCTGAGACTGAGAGGAGGAGTGGAGAGGCAGAGAAGGAGGGGGGTTGGAGAGTGCGCTGCACATTCCACACATGCACACTGCAGCCGGGGACAAGTCATCTGCTACGCAGGACAGGCAACAGCAGCAAAATCACCAGCGGGCCTCATGTGGCCCATGGACCATAGTTTGAGGACACCTGCTATAAATCAATAGTGATCAATCAGACAGTATTGGCACAAAAACAGAGAAGTAGATGTATGGAACAGAATAGAGAACCAAGAAATGAACCCAGCTACTTACCATTATTTGATCTTTGACAAGCCAATTAAAAACATTCAGTGGGGAAAAGATTCTCTATTTAACAAGCAGTGCTGGGCAAACTGGCTGGCAACCTCTAGAAGACTGAAACTGGACCCACACCTTTCACCATTAACTAAGATAGATTTTCACTGGATTAAAGATTTAAACTTAAGACATGAAACTATAAAAATACTAGAAGAGAGTGCAGGGAAAACTTGAAGAAATCAGTCTGGGTGAATATTTTATGAGGAGGACCCCCCGGACAATTGAAGCAGCTTCAAAAATACACTACTGGGACCTGATCAAACTAAAAAGCTTCTGCACAGCCAAGAACACTGTAAATAAAGCAAATAGACAGTCCTCAGAATGGGAGAGTATATTTGCAGGTTATGATTCTGACAAAAGTCTGATAACCAGAATCTACAGAGAACTCAATCTTATTAATAAGAAAAGAGTAAGTGATCCCATTTTATTGTGGGAAAGAAACTTGAACAAAAATTTCTCTGAAGAAGGTAGGTGCATGGCCTACAGACACATGAAAAAATACTCATCATCTTTAATCACCAGAGAAAAGCAAATCAAAACCACTTAGAGATATTATCTAACTCCAGTAAGAGTGGCTCACCTTACAAAATCCTAAAACTATAGATGTTGCCGTGGATGTGGAGAAAAGGGAACACTTCTGCACTGCTAGTGGGAATGCAAGTTAATATGTTTTTTTTTTTTTTTGGAAAGAAATATGGAGAATAATCAGGGATCTAAAAGTAGACCTGCCATTTGATCCTGCAATTCCTCTATGAGGAGTATATCCAAAAGACCAAAAGTAACTTCATAAAAAAGATATTTGCACCAGATTGTTCATTGCAGCTCAAATCATAATAACCAGGTCATTGAAGAAGCCCATGTGCCTATCGACCCATGAATGGATTAATAAATTGTGATATATGTATACTGTGGAATATTATGCAGCCTTAAGAAAGATGGATACTTTATCTGTTTTTATGGATGGAGATGGAACATATCCAACTTAGTAAAGTATATCAAGTATGGAGGGGAAAGTATCCAATGTACTTAGTACTATTATGAAAACAATTTACAATCACTCACACTTTCATATGAAGAATAGATCACAACTATGGCCCAGGATGAAGGAAGGGGTTTGGGAGCAGAGGGGGAGGTCTGATGGAAGGAAGGTAAATGGTGGGATCACACCTATGGTGCATATTGCAAGGGTACATGTCTGATGTATTAAGTGTAGAGTACAAATGGTTTAACACAATGATTAAGTAATTTAGGTGAGGGATATATTAACCAATACGATGTAAGCATTCCAAATCGTATATGAAATTAGCACATTGTACTCCATAAATCTTTTAATGTATACGTGATCTACCTATTTATAATTAAAAAAAAAATACAGATCAGAATCACAGACTAAAAAAATAAAAGAACAGTTAAGAAAATAGGTATAGAAAGGACATTTCTTAAACTGATAGAGGCCATCTACAGCAAACCCATAGCCAGTATGGTATTAAATGGAGTAAAATTAAAAATATTTCCATTCAGATGAGGAACCAGGCAAGATTGCCCATTGTCTCCACTGGTTTTTAACATTGTAATAGAAATCTTAGCCATCACGATTAGGCAAGAGGAGGAGATCAAGGGTATCCATATAAGGTCTGTTGAGATCAAACTTTCACTCTTTGCAGATGATATGACTATATACCTGGAAAACCACAGAGACTCAACTACAAAACTCTTAGAAGTGATCAAGGACTACAGCAGCATCTCGGGACACAAAATCAATACTCACATATCAGTATCACTTACATATATCAACAACATCCAAGCTAACAAACAGTCAAGGACTCTATTCCTTTTACAGTAGTGTCAAAGAGGATGAAATATCTGGGAGTGTACTTAACAAAGGATGTGCAAAATCTCTATAGAGATAACTATGAAACTCTGAGAAAAGAAATAGCTGAAGATGTTAACAAAAGGAAAAATATACCATACTCATGGCTGGGAAGAATTTACATTGTAAAAACGTCCATACTAGCCAAAGCAATCTATAGATTTAATGTGATGTCTATTAAAGCACCTCTGTCATACTTTAAAGATCTGTAAAAATTGGTACTTCACTTTATATGGATACATAAAAAGACACCAAATAGCCAAAACATTACTCAGAAACAAAAACAAATCAGGAAGAATCACACTACCAGTCTTCACACTATACTATAAATCTATAGCTATCAAAAAAGCATGGTAATTTCACTAAAATGGAGGTAGATATATGGAACAGAACTGAGAACCAAGAGATTAACCAAGACACTTAATGCCATTTTTTAAAGATTTTCTTTTTTTTTATTAACCCATTTGTACATGGATCAGAAATAAAATTATACCATTATGGGATTTGATGTGTTGATTCTTTGTACAAATTGTAGTGTTTACATCCTACTAATCAAACATAGCTTTCACTTCATTTACACAATTACAGCGTTAAGACATTTGTGTTCTACACCTGATAGATCCAACTTGTACTTGCAATATGCACCATGGGTATGGTCTCCCTACTAATCCTCCCTCTATCAACCCACCCTCCTCCCTTCCATTTTTTTTCCCCTTCCCTCCTTCATCCTAGGCTATAGTTGTGTTTCATTCTTCATATGCAAGTGTGAGTGATTCTAAACTGGTTTCACAGTAGTACTGAGTACATTGAATATTTTTTCAATTCCTGAGATATTTTACTAAGAACAATATTTTCCAGCTCCATCCGTGTAAACATAAAAGAGGTAAAGCCTTCATTTTTTTTAATGGTGCATAGTATTGCATGGTATACATATACCACAATTTATTAATCCATTCAGGGGTCGATGTGCACTTGGGCTTATTCCATGACTTTGCAATTATGAATTGAGCTTCAGTGAACAATGTGGTGCATATATCTTTACTGTGAAATAATTTTTGGTCCTTTGGATATACACCTAGAAGAGAAATTCCAGGATCAAAAGGCAAGTCTACATTTAGAACCCTGAATGTTCTCCAAACTGTCGTCCAAAAGGAATGAACTAGCTTGCATTCCCACCAGCAGTGCTGAAGTGTTCTGTTTTCTCCACACCCATGCCAATATCCATAGTTTTGTGATTTTGTGACGTGGGCCACTCTTACCAGAGTTAGATGGTATCTCAGAGTACTTTTGGTTTGCATTTCTCTGATGATATAAGATGATGAGCTTTTTTTTTAATGTGTCTGTAGACAATGCGCCTGTCTTCTTCAGAGAAGCTTCGGTTCATTTCTCTTTCCCACAATGAAATAGGATCATTTGTTTTTTCCTTTATAATAAGTTTCAATTCTCAGTGGATTCTTGTTAATAGACCTTTGTGGGAAGTATAACTTGAAAAAATCCTCTCCATTCTGAGGGCTGTCTATTTGCTTTACTTAATATGTTCTTGGAAGTGCAGAAGCTTTTTAATTTGATCAGATCCGAGTAATGTATTTTTAATGTTGCTTCAATTGCCCGGGGTGTCCTCTTCATAAAGTATTCTCCCAGGCCAATTTTTCAAGCGTCTCTCCCCTGCATTCTCTCGAGAATTTTTATAGTTTCATATCTTAAGTTTATGTCCTTTAACCAGTGAGAGTCAAATTTTTTTAGAGAAGAAAGGTTTGAATTCAATTTCAGTCTTTTACAGGTCACCAACCAATTCACCCACCACCATTTATTCAATAGGGAATCTTTCCCCCAATTTATATTTTTAATAGGCTTATCAAAAATCAAATGACAATAAGTGTCTGGGTTCACCTCTTGGTCTTCAATTCTGTTCCATACATTTACTTCTCTATTTTTGTTAATCACTATAATAGTCTGAAGTCTGCAAACATGATTCCTCCCAATTTGTTTTTATTTCTGAGTAATGTCTTGACTATTTGAGTTTATTTTTTCTGTTTCCATATAAAATGAAGTACTAATTTTTCCAGGTCTTTAAAGAATGACAGAGGTGCTTTAATAGGCATCACATTAAATATGTAGATTGCTTTAGCTAGTACAGACATTTTAACAATGTTGATTCTTCCCACCCATGAGCATGGTATATTTTTCCTTTTGTTAACAACTTCAGCTATTACTTTTCTCAGAATTTCATAGTTCTCTCTATAGAGATCTTTCACGTCCTTTGTTAAGTACACTCACAGATAGTTCATCTTCTTTCACACTGTTGTAAAGAGAATAGAGTCCTTGATTTTTTCACGTTGAAAATTGTTGGCATATATAAAGGCTACAGATATATGAGTGTTAATTTTGTATCCTGAGACATTGCTATAGCTCTTCACCACTTCTAGAAGTTTTTAGTTGATTCCCTGGGGTTTTCTAGATATATAAGCATATCATCTGTGTAGAGTGACAATTGGATCTCCTCTGATCCTATTTGGATCCCCTTGTTTGCCTTCTCGTGCCTGATTGCCTTTACTAAGACTTCCATTACAATGTTCAAAAGCAGTGACAAGAGTGAGTATTTTTGCCTGGTTGCTTATCTGAGTAGAAATCATTTCAATTTTACTCCATTCAATATGATATTGGATGTGGGTTTGCTGTAGATAGCCTCTATCAGTATAAGAAATGTTCCTTCTATACCTATTTTCTTAAGCATTCTGATCAAGAAAGGATGCTGGATATTGTCAAAAGCCTTTTCTGCATCAATTGAGAGAATAATGTGGTCCTTGTTTTTTAATTTGTTTATGTGATGTATTATATTTATGGATTTACATATATTGAACCATCCTTGGGACCCTGGGATAAAACCCACCTGGTCATGATGTATAATTTGTTTGACGTATTGTTGGATTCTTTTTGCTAGGATCTAGTTGAATATTTTTGCATCAATATTCATTAGAGATATTGGTCTATAATTTTCTTTTCTTGTTGGGTCTTTTCCTGTCTTGCGAATCAGGATAATATTTGCTTGATAGAATGTGTTGAAAAGTATTCCTTCTTTTTCTATATTTTGGAAAAGGTTAAGTAATATAGGTACTAATTCCTCTTTAATGGTTTGGTAGAATTCTGTTGTGAAGCCATCTTGTCCCGGGCATTTCTTTGTTGGGAGATTTCCTGTAGTTCATGCTATTTCAGAACTTGTTATGGGCTTTCTCAACATTTCCACTACTTTCTGGCTAAGTCTTGGAAGGTGGCATGTTTTCAAGTATTGATCTATTTCCTTCAAATTTTCACTCTTCTGAGAATACAGTTTCATGTAGTATTTATTTAGGATTTGTTGAATTTCTGAGGAGTCTATTGTTATGTGGCCTTTATCATCTCTGATTGATGAAATTAGGTATTTTACTCTTCTACTTATGCTTGGTTAGCCAAAGGTTTATCTATTTTATTGAACTTTTCAATAAAATAAATCTTTGATTGGTTGATTTGTTCTATGATTCTTTTGTTTTCAATTTCATTTAGTTTTGCTTCACTTTTAGTTATTTCTTTCATTCTGCTAGGTTTAAAATTAGAATGTTCTTCTTTTTCCAGTTACTTGAGATGTCCCATTAACTTGTTGAATTCCTCTCTTTCCATTCTCATGAGGAAGGCTTGCAAATACTATAAATTTCCCTCTTAGGACTGCCTTTGCAGTATCCCACAGGTTCTGATAGTTCGTGTCTTCATTATTGTTTGTTCCAAAAATTTGGTGATTTCCTTGTTGATCTTATCTAAGTCCCAGCTATCATTTGGCATAAGGTTATTTAGTTTCCAGACTTTTGTATGTGTATGCAGATTTCTGTTGTTACTGAGTTCAACTTTTATTTCATGATGGTCCAAGAAAATACAAGGGATGATTTCTATTCTTTTAAATTTGCTGATGTTATACTTGTGACCTAAGATGTGATCAATTTTGGAGGATGATCTATAGGCTGATGAGAAGAATGTGTATTCAGTTTTTTTAGGATGAAATGTTCTGTAGATGTCTGTTAGATGCAAATGTTGAATGCTTAAATTTATGTCTAAAATTTCTTTGCTTAGTTTCTCTTTGGAGGATCTATCCAACACTGCCAAAGGAATGTTAAATTCTCCAACAACTATGGTGCTGGAGGAAATCAAGTTGCTCATGTACGTTAGAGTTTCTCTTATAAATTAAGGTGCATTCTAGTGGGGAGCATCAATGTTAATAATTGAAATCTCATCATGTTGAGTGTTGCTCTTAATGAATAAGATGTGACTATCATTATCTTTCTTTACTTGTGTTGGTTTAAAGCCTATTGTATCTGTGAATAAAATGCAACATCTGCTTTTTTCTGATTTCCATTTGCCTGACTTATAGATGACCATCCTTTCACCTCGAGTTTATGTTTATCTGTTAATTTATGGTGATATTCTTGAATGCAGCATATGTCTGGCCTGAGTTTTTATATTCAGTCAGCCAACCTGTGCCTCTTTAGAGGGCAATTTAAGCCATTCACATTAATTGAGAGTGTTGATAAGCCAGATAGAATTTTGGGTATCAAGTTTTTTGAATGTCCAGTGGACATTTTTAATTCTTTCACTACTGTGGAAGTTGGAATGTGATAAAAAGTTCCTGAGTGAGGTTACTTTGATGATGGAGGATTGTGCTGTTCATTATGGAGGATACATCTGAGAATACCCTGGGGACCTGGTTTAGTTATGGCAAATATCTTCAACATGTGAATATCATTAAAGTGTTTAATTTCTCCATCATAGGCGAAACTCAATTTAGCTGGATACAGAATTCTGGATTTAATGTTATTTTGTTTTAGGAGATTAAAGGTTAACAACCACCCTCTTCTAGCTTGAAAGGTTTCAGCAGAGAGATCTGCAGTCATTCTCATGTTCTTCCCTTTGTAGGTTATGGTTTTCTTATGTCTTACAGCTTTCAGAGTTTTCTCCTTTATATTAACTTTGGCAAAGTAAATTACAAAGTGTCTA
>CAUYPK010072190.1:0-14210 GCA_963574355.1 Loris lydekkerianus | reverse complement strand
TGGAGACATCAGGGTGGGGGAGTAGGGAATGTGGTGTGGAGACCTCAGGGTGGGGGATTAGGGAATGTGGTGTGGAGATATCTGGTGGGGGGGTAGGGAATGTGATGTGGAGACGTCAGGTGGGGGAGTAGGGAATGTCGGTGTAGAGATTTGTTTCAAGTTTCATTACTGTTTCTGTTTTTAACATGGAAGATGCCACAAAATATTTGAAAGTTTACAGGAATTTCAATTAAATATTAGCAATATTAATGATAAAAGTATGAAAAGGAATAATTCCAGATGTGTATCATGAGAAGACAAGAGGCAAGTGGATGCCAGCAGGAATGGAGGTCAGCCATTTTGGAACTCTTTTCCTGTCCTGGCCATGAAAGTTGTTATCACATAGCTCTATTATAGCAAAGATTAAGTGCTTTGAAGAGGGGACCAGGCACTGACACTGGTGCATAGCTTCCTCAATAGAAGCAGCTTGAACGTGACCATAGTGACATTCAGTAATGAGTTTTGTAGCACTTTTTCTAGAATGAGCTCTCCAACTTTTTTCTTTCTTTTTTTTTTTTTTTGTTTGTTTGTTATTTGTTTGTTTTAAGACAGAGTCTCACTCTGTCACCCTGGATAGAGTGCCACAGTGTCATCATAGCTCTCAGTAACCTCATATTCTTTGGTTCAAGTGATCCTCCTGCCTCAGCCTCCCAAATACCTAGACTATTCAGGCACCTGCCACAAGACTGACTAATTTTTCTATTTTTAGTAAACTTCTGAGCTCAAGCAATCCACCTACCTTCACCTCCCAGAGAGCTGAGATTACAGGCATGAGCCACCATGCCTGGCTTCAAACTTATTTTCTTGTTGTTCCAATAAAATTTTATTTATGAACTCTGAAATTTGAATTACATGCATTTTTCATATGTCATAAAATAGTATCCTTTTGATTTTCATTCACAGCCATTTAAAAATATGAAAACCAATCCTAGTTCACAGACTGTATAAAAAACATGAAGCAAACTTGATTGCCTGACCTTCTATACAAAAGTAAGAGAGGTAAAATGAACATGCATGTGCCTATTACCTTGATTTAATAATAATAACCATATGGTCTGGCCTGGCTGATGAGCATTATGTTTCTTTTATGTTTAACAGAGCTATGTGGAGGTTAAACAGAGTTGTAAAAAAAATGACAAAAGTAGTAAAGAGGATGGAAGCTATTTCATGTCTTCACATTGTATCCATCCACTTACCCCAACTGTAGAATGTAACACCAAAGATTGCAAAATCTTCTTTCAAATACATACAGAATTAACCACAATGAGAACACAGAACAGTTGTATTCTATCCTCCCAAAATACCAGTAAAATTATAGGAGCTTGAAATGCTCCCAAGAGGGAGTTTAAATAAGCTCAAAATATTTGTTGGCTCCATTATAATTAACAAGGAATGGTGTTCTATGGGAAGCTATTAATTTCCATCTGCGATGATCATTAAAAATATCATCGACATCCATTTGCCTTTGGGGCATGGAGCTGTCACTTAAGTATCTCTCTGTTTTGTTCATTTATTTGTGTCAAGCTGTGCTCTGTGGAATTTAAGTCATGATACTGAATTCTAAATTATTTAATCAATTTTTAATGCAGAAACTATATTGACTTCTTTAATTTACTGTCAGTATAGTTTATCTGCTGAGGGATTGCATGCAATGTGGTAGATACTGTGTTGTGTTTTTATAGGTAACAATCAGCAATGGATAATTTTGTCTGTCTTTGCAATAATGAAGCTAATAAAACATATATATATATATGCATATGCTTCTGATTATTAAAATACCCTTTAACCCAGTTGATTTCCCCTAGTTCTGTGCAAATAAAGGGCGGCCTATTTGTTACTTCCCATACTAATTCTTGAATCAGCTCCGTCCAACTCAGGAGAGTACTAATAGGAAATCACCTGCCTCAATATCACTTCTCTCACTTTGAGAAACTTGCTTTGATCTTCATTCACTCTCAGATCAGCAAATACTACTTTACAGAAATTCTTATAATTGCAAATGCACCTTCTGCTGACAAGACACTTTCCACTTCCAATGTTTATCCCCTTATTGAAAAGGTTTCAGGCCTTCTTCTCTTTAGCTATTTTGTAAATGAAAGAAAAAAAATCCCAATTGTGATTCATAAATGTTATGGGGAATATATACCAGTATCCAAAAAGAGGGAAGTCATGGGTTTTGAAAGGAAATTTTGCCTAACAAACAAGCAAATGTTATTAACCTCTAAAACCTTAACACTCTCCTGACACTTACACCAACAATATAGAAGACGGAACCTTTAATTACTGGCAAGAACTCAGGTTCCTCAAGGGTGAAATGCTGAGTTTTTCTCCAAACTTTTTTACACCTTTTTTCTTCAGTTCAATTTCAGCTACATAGTTGTGGCTACAGATGTTGGAAAGCAGGGTATTGTTATTAGTTACACAGCCTTTTTTTCTTTTTCTTTTCAAGGTTATTTCAGCTCAGTGTAGTTGGTTCTGTCTTTGGAAGAGGGCTCCTCGGCAGCTGCTGCTTTCTCAGGATCACTAAGAAGTAAGAGTTATTTTTCCTTCCTCTCAAATACCATTCTGGTTGCAAGTACAAAATCCTAAACTTACTTTATTAATGTGTGCCTTTTTGTTTTAACACTAGATTTACAAAATATGGTCACTTTTGCCAATATAAAATTTTTAATCTATATTATGTGCAAAAATTGGTTTATTTGGATCAATCTAGAAATCAAGCCAAACTTTTTATCACTATTTGCAAGACATGGTACCATCCAAGTATCAAATATCTTATAACAAGACAATGACCAATGTTATAGGTCATTTTTTTTTTTTAGGAGACATTTATACACTTCTCATGGGTTTTTGTAAATTTTTTTCTTTAACGGGGTATACCTAATTCATGCATACAAAAACGTAAGTATTCATTACTTTTGAAAATCGGTAGTTGATCCATATAACTCTTGCTTCTCAAAGAATAAGTCTCTTTTATTTAAGACAAAGAAGACCAAAATTTATCATTTCACTATATTTCTAACAAAAAGAAAGCCACCAATCTTTGCTAATTCTGACTAGTTATAAATTTTATAAATGCATAGGTAACTATACAATTAATTATCTACTCTGAATATTAAAATTGCAAAGCTGTTTCCTTAGAAACTCAGAAACTTGGACCTATAAGCTCCCAGAGAAAAAGATTTGCATTTTATTTACATTATTCTTTCGGAGCCTACCAAAGGGTTTTGAACCCAGTCAAGTCCTCATTAGTATTTGTTATTTTACTACATAAAGTGTTTTACAAGTCTATTTTAGTTACAATTTCATATTTATTTGTTCAGTACCCCAATTTTTTTGTTAAAAAATTTCTTCTGAATAAAAGATTATTTGAAAAAAAGTGATGGGTGTACAAATACTTAAAAATTAATATGCATCTGATATTTGTGTTTATCTAAAAACACACTTGCATACATTTAAATACAATGAACTAGATAAGCTTAATTAAATTTAATTATTTTATTACAGGAATACCAACCATTTCAATTTGCATGGGTCTGAGGGGTTTCCAAGAATGTGGGACTGTCAGTGATAAAACTCGGACAATTTCAAGCAAACTGGGACATTGATTACTAAAACATTGCCACATGTAACTAAAGATCAATTGCTCTCAATATTTTGTTGAGACTCTATGGCTGTCTTTGCTCTGGTTGTCTGTTTATTGAATTGTGAATTTCTGGACGGCGCTTGTAGCTCAGTGTGTAGAGTGCCAGCCACATACATCAGAGCTGGTGGGTTTGAACCCGGCCTGGGTCAGCTAAAATAACAATGACAACTGCAACAAAAAAATACCAGGCATTGTGGCAGGCATCTGTAGTCCCAGATACTTGGGAGGCTGAGGCAAAAGAATTGCTTAAGCCCAAGAGTTGGAAATTGCTGTGATCTGTGACACCACAGCACTCTACCCTGGGCAAAAGCTTGAGACTGTGTCTCAAAAAAAAAAAAGAAGAAAGAAAGAATTGTGAACTTCTGAGTGAAAATGAAACTTTAACACCAATGTTTTCTAACCTTTTTTATCTCATGGCATACTTGAAGCTATAGTTAAACTTCCATGGCACACTTAAATTATGTTGATCAGAAAAAAAGAGTTTAAAAAAGAATATACTTTCTGTGCTTTGAAGTTCTTTCAAAAAATAATTTAATTAATGGTCTTTAAAAATTTTCACGGCACACCTATGATCCTCTCACAGCACAATGAGCCATGGCACACGGGTTGAAAATCACTGTTTAACACTAATGCCTGTCCTGTGGGTCCCCAGTATTATTATGATCCTTAGAGACTGCAATTAGCTCAAACTCCAGTTTGGTACAGAGTTTTGGCCTGATTACCTGAATTATTTGCATTTTCTTTTCTGCTTTCCTAACAGCCATCAAAGCAGTTGGTGAACTTGAAAACATGGATATTCATTTGCATCAAACAGATTTTAACAGAATGTAGTTAATATATCTATCCCTTAATTTACCAAAATTCTCAGTCTTGTCTAAAATTGTGGGTTAGTAGTTGTTGACATGAAAATAACTCTTATTCTTATTCTTATCATAGAAAAAGCTAAGAAAACAAAATATTTATATCCTCTGGTGCCACGTGGGAACAATATGTAAATGGGAACCCTCCCTGATAATATGTGCCCCTTAGAATTCACGTTTCTGGAAATGAAGACAGCAGTAATAATGCTGCCTGAAAACATTCCTCAAAAAAATAGATAGCCTAGTTTCTTCTCAATACACAAAATAAAAACCAAAAATGTCCAACTTGACTCAACCTGAAGTTCAAGCCATGTGTATCAGTGAAAAACATGCAATTAGGGAGAGAGAGTGAGATTGGCTGTATTTGGTATTTTTAGCAAAGATTTTATAGAGCAACTTAATGGATTTATAATGAAATCAGGAGCTACAACATGCAGAGGCAGCATGTAACAAAAACTACTTAGACTGGAGCCATTGAAATCTCCTTTTCTTCTTTTTTTAACCAGCATTTGGAGTGAATTCCAATCCTATATGGATTCATTGAATATAATCAAAACAAACAATAAATTGTCTACTAGGTTTTCTAGGAACAAGAACAACAAAAGGCATTTAAAATAAGGTTATTCATCTTCTTTTTTTACATGAAAATTAATCAGAACAAAGATATATGTTCAGCCTTAGGACCGCTGACCCATGGGGGTCAGTGGTAGAGGGAACAGCAGAGAGGACGTGGGTGGTCTCCTTGTATATGTTAAATTGTATACACTATTTCAGGAGTGAGTGTGTGTCCATGTTCATCACATTTAAATGCCAGATTGGTGCTGTCAAATGTGACTGAACTTTTGAACAAGGCAGAAGAAATTAGGGAGCTGAAAATACCCAACTAGGGAAGTTAATTATATATAATACAATCTGTATATGCAAATACCAAATAAACTTGTGTTAGATTAAATCACTGGCAATTTTAAAATTTATTTGTGTTACTTCAATGTTCTGTTCCACTGGGGATATATCAAGTTAAATGAGGAAATAATATTATTCATAATGCCCCTACAGAGCCTCGTAGACTGTTAAAACGTATGTGTTGCTCTAATTGGAATCTGATCAGCATGTACAATGGTACATTTGTCCAAAACCTATGTACAGGGTATCACAACTTAAATTCTAAAGCTTATATTCCACATATCAAAACAATTCAATCATCTCAATTAAAATTTTTAATTAAAAATGTAATTAAGTTCTTTGATAAATATGTCCCAGAATGGACAGGAGTTAGTTCAATAGACCCAGGAAGCAAAAAAAAATTTAAGTAACAGTTTCTGGTGTGTTTTTGAGAACGAATCAACACATTGATACAAAAATTGCATATACAAAAATAAATCTAACACGATTGATGAGTCACTCTTTTTTTTTTAATATATGAATGAATGAGATTATTAGATAGTTGGGAGCATACTATGTCTCCAGACTTGTTTTTTTTTAATTTCAGATTAATACAAGGGTACAAATGTCTGGGTTACATTGTTTTCATTTCTAAGGTAAAGTAGGTAAAGTTCAAGTTGTAGTGAGCCCTTCACCCAGGGGGCACCCTCAAAACACACTTTTCTTGATAAAGTATCTCAAGAATGAAAAAAAAGTATCCAATATACTCAATACAAATATGAAACCAATATATAAACAACTACAGGCCCACACGAAAGTTTGGCAGGCTCTCACCTGATGAGGTAGGTGGTCTTATATCTTCTTCTACTCAATCATAAAATCATAATCCTAGTTATGAGGTTTCTGTATTTTCCATAAGCTTAGAGGGGTTGTAAAACTGCACTGTGTGTTATATATAGCTTTCTTTTCACAAAACGGGATACCCTTTCTGCCCTCTTCCTTGTGCAGGGGAAAAAAGACTGACGAATCTAAAATTGAAGTCATACATGCCATGAAAATTCATCTCAAAAAATGTATTTGGAGGTCACAAACCCCTTGTGGTGTACATTGCAATATAAAGAGTGCAATTTAACAGATCTGAGACACGGTGAAATCTTTCTTCAAATGAAGCTGAAAATCGTTACAAGAGATAGCCGGGATTTAATTGGCAAGTGCTTAAGGGCTGCTGTTTGGAATCCCGTTCCTTAAAGAAGTGGAGGCATTTGTAAAAAAAAAAAAAAAACCTTTGAAAAATAAGGTGTTAAGATTAGGCTGCAAAACTGTGAAATGATTTCCCTTTGTTATGCCCTTCTCGCTCATAAAGGGTTGAAAGGGTGAATTTAGGAAGCAGGCGACCTGGTAGCGGGATCAGGACGCAGCGAGATACACCAGGGGCACAAAGGGAGTAACGGAGAGAATGAAGCTACGCAGAACTGCAATGTAGCTCTCGGAGTGAGTCTGTGCTGACAAAAATAGGGTTTTCAGGTGGTGGTGAGGGGATGATTTTTACTTTTAAAGATGAAAAGTTGTCTCATATATCATAGTGTTAGGGCTCCTACAGAAGGGAGTCTTGTTTGAAGACGTTCTTGATCTCTTTTTAACAGAACTGGAGTGCACCTGTATGGGGCTGGAATAAAGGCAGAAGACAATAAACCCCGCCAGTAGCTGCTTAATAGGCCGCCCTGAAAGCCAGCCCACACCAGATGAACTTAATTTCACAAAAGGGAGTCGTCAATAAAAAATGCAAGATTATTTCAAGGCAGAGTTTAAACCTAGTCCATTGGAAATGAAACTGAACAATAGGAGATCTATGCAAGGACGTGAAAACTGGTTGAAGAACTTAAATTAGTCTGACAAAACCGAAGAGGAGCAATCATTAAAACTCAATAAAGAAAAGCCATGTCCTGCTAACCAAAAAAGTAAGAAACAGAACTGGACTGGCCCTAACAAATTAGAAGTTCAGAATTTTAGAATTTTGGAAAAGACTTAAGGATCTTAAAACAATATTTAGATGTATGAGCAAAGGATAAAGGAGAAGAAAAAAGTAACAGATGCATTTGGACAGAGGTGGGGATGGAAGGGGGGGCTGGTCCTGGGGTCTGGCTCCTTTGTGCCCACAAGGCAACTTTGGAGTTCCCTAATCTTAGAAAGGGCTCAGATGCCATGTCAGAGAACAAAAAGAACCTCCAAGAAAGTCTGCTGCACAATCTCAAAACCTGCAAAGGCAGCTACACCTTCTAGCCTGACTGCTAGACAACCCTTCTTTCTCCTTTTCCTCTGTCTAAATCGGAAAATATCAGATGAGATTCCAAGCCCAACTAGAACACTAACAAGGAAGCTGATTAAAAAACCCCAAAAATGTAAAGTCTCCATCCTTTTTAGTGGCTGAATAGTATTCCATTTACATATACCATAGCTTGTTAATCCATCCCTAGCTTGGTGGGCATTTAGGCTGTTTCCACATTTTGGTGATTGCAAATTGAGATGCAATAAACAGTCTAGTGCAAATGTCCTTATGATTAATTGATTTTTTTGTATTAACCTGAATGAGGTGAAACACATTCTCCTTAGTAAAGTATTGCAAGAATGGAGAAGCAAGCATCCAATGTACTCAATGCTAATATGAAGCCAGTAGATGATCTAGTGCATACCCACATAAGCAAAAAACTGAAATCAATTCAAGATTGGGGGTGAGGGAAGGACAGCAGGGATGAGGGTCATGGTTATGGTGCACCTCTCGGGGGTGGGACACAGCTATAAGAGGAACTTTACGTAACAAACTGTAACCTAATTCTTTGTAGCCTCAATGAACCTGAAACAATTTTTTTAAAAAGCTCAAATAATAGCTGGGCATAGTGGTGGGTGCCTGTGGTTCCAGCTACTTGGGAGGCTGAGGCAGGAGGATCACTTGAGCCAAGAGTTTGAGGTTGCTGTGAGCTATGACACCACAGCACTATAACCAGGGTGACAGAGTAAGACTCTAAGCAAACAACTCAAAGACCGTCTACACATTGGAGTCCAAAATAAAAATAAAAGAATGAACTGTATTTTAACTGACATAGCACAAAAGACAATTCAGTGTGCCTGCACAACAGGGGCTCAGAAGAACTGGCTAAGTTGGCGAGAACAGGGTGGGGGGGAGGGTTGCTGTTGTTTTGTGTTTTGTGTTTGACTTTCCGAGAGTAGGCAAAGCTTCGCACAAACAACCCTACTTTGTCATGTATTTGATAATCCACACATTATTCTTCCTCCACACAGCCCTCTCCATCACTGTCAGCAACCGTTCTAAAGTGTTTCATATCTACCTTTCTGTTTGAGGGTGTTCTTGCAAATCATACCATTTTATTTGTATATCAGTGTGGATTCGATTCATCTAAATAGTATTATCTATCTCACGCTTCCTTTTTTCATTCAACCATTTATGTCTAGGACTCATTTATGTCTCTGTGGGTTTATGTAGCTGGTTGCTTTTAACTGCTGCAGAATATTCTGCGGTGGAAGCCACCAGCTCACCCACAGATGGACACCCTACCTGCCTTGGACACTGACAAATTCACTGTGGTGAATATTCTCTTTCAGGTCCCTTTGTGCACCTGTAAAATAATTTATTTGGGATATACGTTGTGCATCCAGGAGATGACTTGCTGCATTTTGTGGGACATACACAATTAATTTAGCTAAATTGTGCCAGACTAGTCTCCACTATGAAGTATATAAAGCCAGAATCTACTCCCCAGCAGACTTTGGTAACCTCCATCATGTAACATGAACTAAAAGTGACAAGCTCAATTGAACAAAATGCTGGGAAAGAAAAGTGTATCCGCTGGTCCTTCCTCACTATGGGCGTGAATCAGATACCTCAGATGATACTTTCCACTCTTTTTGCCCTGATTTAACATGGCACGGGTCATCACAGAGTAATGAATGCTCTTTTAACTTTGTCATGATCAGCTTTTAAATATGTGTGGATGGAGGTGAGTTTGGCTGCCATATCCAATAATGTAGGTTATTTAGAAAAGTCACCCAAACTAATGACTGCACGACGTTCACTAACCCAAAGTAGAGGGGAGGGAAGAAACTATCTGTGTGGGACCTGGCGTTGTGGTTATTCCATCCACCACAGTAACAGCTAGGCTGCCCGGAGCCCAAGGACTTGGAATCCCAGAGGCAGCACTTCAGTCATTTATCCCCTTCTTGGTGAGGCACATGCACGTGGGGTGCCCAGTCGTTTCTCTTACACTGTACAGATAGATTACGAGTGAACGTTAGAACATCCGAGATGGAGGCAGCCCTTGTATCAGCTTATAATTTAATTTTATGAGCCAAATGGATGAGTTTTAATTTCCTCTTTTCAGGCTCCTATCTGAAGAAACGCTTCATTCATGTGGGCCTTTGACAATTGTATTAGACTTTCTGTACATGCTGACTAAAAGTATGTGTGCTACCATTTGACATTTATGTGGAAAGAGATCATGCTTTCTTATTTCTAAAACATAATGTAAAGACAGTAAAGATTTTAGTTAAAGCCAGTTTGTGTTTTAGAGTCCACAAAGTAAGATGTGGAAACCTACTTATCTCTTAGGGAAAATGAGTAGACTGCTGGAAATTAAAATATCCTATCTTAATGGATTGGTTTTCCTTTGTATTCTCACACTGTGCTTCCTTTAATGTGTATGAAATTCAGATTGCTAAGTACAGAGGAATAAAAACTTATTCCCAAACCCACAGGATATTTTCAGCCTTCTGTTTGAGGATGCTGAGGCCTGTCCCATTGCTGCTGTTCACCATTTAATCGGTATTCATTCACATCTCTTCCCCACCAAATAGTGGTCATCTTTGTGTGGCAGTTTACAGGTTTCAAATGTGTCAAGACCCTTCACCCTGTGAGGGGGAGAGGGTCAATAACACAATTTAATAAATATAAATGGGCCCTCCCTGCTGCCCATTTGTACATTGGTCCTTTGTCTTTTAACCAGGGTTTGCTGAATGTAGTATCTGGAAAATACAGAGCCAGATAATTTCAACCAAAAACTAGCAAGATTCTCTGTCTTCATTAACTCAGGAGGTACAAAGTGAGCAGAGAACCCTACACTCAAAATGTTAGGGCTTTTGGTGCTGGCTCCAAAGGGCTCAGTCAGCTCTCTCGATCCCATCCTTTGTTTCCATCTCATCTCTTGTGCTGTATTTCCTTCATTCTCCACCAATTCCACTGTGGTTCACTCCCCTTCCCATGCTGGTTAATGACATGGAAGAACCTGGGTAAACTGTGTCCATGTCCCAATATGAACAAGAACACAGGATTGTGGTTTCACAGGTGAATCAGCCTCATCCCACTTTTCCTCAGGGAAATCAGGGCCCATGGTCAAGGTGGGTCTGGGTCCATCGTGGAATCTGCTGTGAAAATCCTGCTTCTCTGCCTTTGTCTCATTTTTCTCAGAATGAAGTCCCACAGGAGGAAGGCAGCTCAGACAGTAGTGGGTGTGGAGGGCGCAGACACTGTCATAGCCTAATCCCTCAGGACAGTGTGTTAGAAGATGGCTGACTGAAGCCAGCTTTCCACAGAGGCTCCCATCCATAAGGAGAGTTAAAGGACAGAAATTTAGCAAGTAACCAGGTGGATTAGAGCTGCACCAAGAGAGAAGGTTGAAGAATGCACATCAACCCCGCTGAGGTGAGCTGTGACCCCAAGGATACAAACAAAAGGTACAAAATCCATCACCAAGCAGACAGGAGTCCCCTCCCCCATGAGAACAGCTTGGAGTGCCCCACAAACAAACAAGCAGAGTTCAAAGGTCCTCTCATTACACTCCACAGGAGAGACCCTCTAAAAACTGGACCTACCTCCCTTACTAGGGTGCGACAATGTTCTCCTATCAGGCATAAAACTGTATAAAACTGTATATATTCTCTACCAGCAATTCTGAGCTCCCAGAACTCCCCTCTACTCTCACTCTGAGGTCTGGAGGTCTGTCCCCCAGAAGTCCAGATTCTTGGGTGATTTCTCGAGAAGTGTGGACAGGGCCTACACTGCAGCTAGACCAGCAGCTGTTTTTGGCAACAATAGGGCTCACTCCAAGATATTCTGAAGCCAAACCCCCTGTCTCCCTGGGCAACCACAGGAGACCGGACATCTTCTCAGGTGGCAACCACCACGGAACAGAGCTGGGACAAAACCCAGGCCCCATGAGTAAAGGGTTTGCCTGAGGCAGTACCACCCTGGGTGAAGCTTGGGGACTAGAAACACATGCACAGAGCTGGGAAGTTCCCAAGGTGGGGCTGATGCAGAGGACGGCTTTACTGCGCCAAAGACACACCCAGCGCTCAGGGGATCATCAGCCTATAGACAAAGGAAGGCAGGAGGCTAGAACTGACAGCTAACCAAATACAAACCTAAAGGAGCAAAGACAGGACCTGAGGCACAGGCTCTGGGAACTCAAAACAGCTTCTCTTCTGCAGGGACAGAAACTAATTCCCACAAAGTTGTTCTGTTCTGTTCTGTCAGTAACATCAATCAGGGTCAGGGCTAGAACTGAGTGAACACCCCCCAGCCTCCATAAAGCACCTGAGGTTGGCAGGCCTCACCTCCCCCTACTGGATAGAGGCAGAGCGCAGCGGCCTGGCTGAGTAGAAATAGATTTCCTTGTGATTCAGGCAGGTGCAAACCCCTGGAATATCTGTTCACTAGAGGCAACTGGGTCACAGCCCTGCAGTGCTATCAGTGACTGGGTCTGACAAAGGTGCAAGGTGGGGAAGGAGGCATCAACCTTCCCAGACAAATCTATTTGCTGGGTGGGTCCTCTTGACTTCACAGAGACCCAGAGCAAGCCATATTGAAGTTGTCTCCAGACCCCTGCGATCCAGTTGCCAGAGACCTTTTAAACTCTCCCACCTGAGACAGGTGCTGACTGAGACAATTGATTTGGACCTTTTGAACAGAGCCAATCACCCAAGGAATATTCAAGTGGTGCCCTGGGTGTGCAGTTGTGGGAAGGTTTGATTTTCCTTTTCCAATTTGTGCCTTTGGGAGGATGGGTGACTTAATTGCTGGTATTTCTCCACAGCTGAGACTTCAACCCAGAGTAACTGTTTCACTAGGGTTGAACAGAGACCAGCTGAAAACAAGACAGGACCACATAGCCCCACCACACCAAATAGGTCCCCAGTTTCTCAGGCCATAGCACTATACGGGGTCCTCAACAATGCTCCAAGGGAAAAATCAAATAATGTAAAACAATCATGGGGTGGAATCAGCAGGAAAACTCTGGTAACATGAATAACCAGAATAAATCAACATCTCCCCCCCCCCCCAAGGAAAGATATGGCAGATGTAACTGAAGATCTCATTCATGAACAGCTGGCCAAGATGTCAGAAATCAAATTCAGAATTAGGATTGCAAACAAGGTTAAGAGAATAAAGGAAAATTTGGAATTAGAAATTCAAGGAGCAATTAAAAAGTCAGAATTAGAAATTTGAGGAGAAATTCAAAAGTTGTCTCAAGAATTTAACAAATTTAAAGACAAAACCTCCAAAGATTTTGATGCACTGAAGCAAGAATTTGCAGCCCTCAAAGATCTGAAAAATAAAGTAGAATCCCTCAGTAACAGAGTGGAGCAAGCAGAAGAAAGGATTACTGACATTCTAGACAAAGCCTTTGAACACTCCCAAACTCTCAAAGAGGAAGATAAATGAAGAGCAAAAACAGATCATTCTCTCAGAGAGCTCTGGGATAATTTGAAGAAGGCTAATATCTGCCTCATTGGAATCCCTGAAAGTAATGAAGTGGCCTCACGAGGCACAGAAGCCATTCTCTATGAAATTATGAAAGAGAATTTTCCAGACATGCCAAGAGATTCTGAAACCCAGATAGCAGACAGTTTCAGAACCCCAGCATGACTCAACCCGAGTAAGACATCCCCCAGGCATATCATAATTAAATTCACTAAAGTTAATATGAAGGAGAAAATTCTGAAAGCTGCCAACAGTAAGAAATCCATTACCTACAAAGTGAAGAACATTAGAATGAATGCAGATCTCTCTGCTGAAACTTTTCAAGCCAGAAGAGGGTGGTCATCGACTTTTAATCTCCTAAAGCAAAATAACTTTCAACCCCGAATCCTGTATTCAGCTGAACTGAGTTTCATTGATGATGGAGAAATTAAATACTTTAATGATATTCATATGTTGAAGAAATTTGCCATAACCAAACCAGCTCTTCAGGATATTCTCAGATCTATCTTCCATAATGATCAGCACAATCCTCTACCACAAAAGGAAACTCACTCAGAAACTTTTGATCAAACTCCAACTTCCACAGTGGCAAAAGGATTAAAAATGTCCACTGGACTTTCGAAAAACTATATACCCAAAATTTTACCAGACTTATCAGTATTCTCCATTAATGTGAACGGTTTAAACTGTCCTCTAAAGAGGCACAGCTTAGCTGACTGTATATAAAAACTCAGGCCAGATATTTGCTGCACACAAGAGTCACATCCTACCTTAAAAGACAAATATAGACTGGGGGTGAAAGGATGGTCATCCATATTTCAGGTAAATGGTAATCAGAAAAAAGCAAGTGTTGGAATTTTATTTGCAGATACAATAGGCTTTAAACCAACAAAAGTAAGGAAGGATAAGAATGGTCACTTCATATTTGTTAAGGGTAATACTCAATATGATGAGATTTCAATTATTAATATCTATGCACCCAACCAAAATGCACCTCAATTTATAAGAGAAACTC
>CAUYPK010072189.1:0-11989 GCA_963574355.1 Loris lydekkerianus | reverse complement strand
GCAGTTTCAGGCTGGGCCTTGTTGAGTCATTGCTACGTGGAAGTAGCTCGATGGATCTACTTCTAGCCAGGCTCGGGAAGTTGCACTAGGCCTCAGGCACATGGCAGGGCCCAACAATTCCCTCTTTTGTTTTTTGTATGGTGGAAAAACATAGCCCCTGTCTTAGCTTGCCTGCTCTTCCAGTTTCAGTCTTACCCATCATGGGGATACAAACATCAATGGTTTGGTCCCTGTCTTAGGTTGACTGAATGCAGAGTGATCTTACCTGTCGTTGGGTACTATGAATGTAATCCACCGTGCAGCCTCTCCATATCTGTCTTAGGTTGTCCCCGCTTTGGGAATCTTACCTGTCATTGGTGCTATGGAGGGCGGTGAAGAATAATAGTTAGATTCTTGGTTAATCAGCCGGTGATATTGGACCTCGACCTGATTTAACTGCCTCTAACCTTTTTTAAGGATATAGGGCCCAAAGGTGAAGGGTAAATAAGGGTAGCTGGGGAAGAAGGTAGGGTGAAAAACTATGTAGGCCCGTCCACAGGGGATTTTCTAAAAATTTTTTTCTTCTCTTTTCTAGATCTTCTTGGAGTGTTTTGATCTTGTTTTGCATGATCTCAGATCTGTTGGCATAAAAGTAGAACTTCTCCTGCAAAAATAAACAGATGCCTCCCTTTTTGGCAGTTAATAGGACTAATCCCCTTCTTGTTGGGGCAAGTATTTAAGAGACCTTAAATGTGGGCATATTTAAAAAATAATTCCAGAAGAGTTTGAAAAACACAGATTTGCCAATTGCTGTGTGAAAACTCTCTTTATATATTTTCAATCAAGTTTTTAAGTTGATATTCTAATCTTTGGTCTCATTTCTTTTTCACTTTGTAATTTTTTTAAGAGTTATCTGAAAATCGCACGCTACGGGTACAAACAAGCTCATTTCTTCTGTTTCCAGTTTTTGTTTTATATTATTCTTTTTTATATGTTTTGTATGGTTATATATTTTTATCTATCATATCATATAATATATTCTTTTTTATAGACTTTGTGGTATTTATTTTGATATTATGTCGTTCAATGTGTAAGAACTTGTACTACTAAATGAGAAGGAACGAACTTTTATATAAAATACAATTCTTTGTCTTAAATGTCCTTTCTGTCTTGACTTTTTGTCTCATATGAAGTTTTAGCTTTCCTAAATATGAATTTAGTAGATGGGTGTTGGAGCTTCTAAACCAGATCTTGTTATGTTTTAAATTTTGTCTCACTTTTCCTCTTTCTATTTTAGATTGAGTTCTGGGAGTCTACCCCAATTTTCCACCTTCCTATTTTGATATTCGACTTTGTGAACATCATACTTATTAATAGTGCAAATTTTACTAGCATCTATTTTATAACTAACCCATACGTGTCCTATCATATTTCTCTGAGCTCATTGTCACTACTAAAGTAGGTTCATCGCTGATTTTAACGTTTCCTTCTGTTTCCATCATTTCTCTTCCCTCCCCTCCATGACTGGTACTGCTCTTCATGCCACTTTCCCCCCAGTGTTTGAAGATTCTTTACATTGATTTCTCGCATGAGAATGGAAGCCAAATGTTATTGACAGCTGCACTGTTCACTCTGGGGGTGAATGCAAATACTGATCACAGAGCGCCTGAGTCTGGTGCTGTGCAGCAGACGGGGTGTGAGACTCAGCCAGGTAAAGGTTTTGTTTGCTTGTTGTGTTTTTGGAATGTGATCTGCTTGTGGGTCTTGGGGCAGTGGTCCGTGGCCACTGACCTCACTGGGAGGACCTCCTTATAGAAATCCCAATTAGGAGAGCCAAAGTCCCCACAGTCTGGAGGGTGACTAGGCTCAGCTGGGCAGTTCTTCTGCTCACTGGTCTGCAGTTGTCAGGGGTCTCAGCTGGGCTGGGCCACCCAGGATGGGTCACTCATAGGCCCGCACCTCAGCTCAGGGTATAATCTCAGGGTCTCTTCCACGGTGTGGCTTCCTCACACGTGGTCCCTCTGGGTCAACTCTTCCCCAAGGTAGCTGGGCTTCTTCCCATATTTTTTCATTTAATGTGAGTCATGGACCACCCAGATAGGAGGAGGGAACTGTCTACGCAAGGAACAAGGATATGAATGAACACAGGGGAAATGTTGAGGCTTTTAAATCATTTCTGGGATGATTATCTATGATCTGACCCTTCTGCTCCCCTTTAACTCTTCTGATCTTGGGTTATTATGAGGTTCTTTTGGGAAAACTTATTTTCATGAAGGTTTCCCCTTTTTTGGTCTGTTTGGAATTGCTGGTTTTTTAGCTGTATTTTTCAGAACTCCCTTCTCTTTTGATGTAGTGACAGTATCCCTCTTTCTTCCAGTACCATATTGGATTTTAAAAATATATTTGTTCTGTTGTTTCAACAGGGTTTGGAGAGGGATGAGAGAAACACAGGTCTTCCATCAGCCGTATATTTAGAATCCTGTTTTCTAATTTTTAAATAAAAAACATCTATTTCTTTGTAAATCAGAAATACAAAACAAAATTTTAAGACGTGATTGCCCTTATATCTTGTGTCATTACAATATTTTCTCTTTTTAGAGAAAAGCAATTGAATTTTTGTGTTTCTATTTCTTTACATAATTTTATTCTCTGCCTATAGGTTAGAAAATTTAATTTGTTATTGTTTCTGGACTCCTCCCACTCTTCACTTTCCACCAACTTTTGTGACTTCATCTTTCTTTTTATACTTGATGACAAAAGTGAAGTACATCATGAACTGGGAATCACAGTTCTGAAAAGTTAGATCCAGTGTGTGACCTCCTTCAGAAGGTGTGCACTGTGTGTGTGTGTGTGTCTGTGTGTGTGTGTGTGTTTGGGAGACTTTTGAGATAGAAAAGTTGTTTCGGATCCTAAACCATGTAACTGGCAATATGATTTTTATCACACTTGCAAAGTAATTTTTCATTCATGTATAAGATAAATGGGTTAATTTTTACAGAAAAGCAAACCAATTCTTTTTTATTTTTGTGTGCAAAGTTAGCACAAAATTCAAGCTCTTTTTGAAAAACTACCTGTAGTTTTATCAAACCTCAGCTTAGCAGAAAGTGCCTGGAAGTCTATCTTTATCAGGGAATTTTCGGAAGGCACATTCTCTCCAGATAATGATGTCAAAGTATTGAAAACGTGTTTAGATTGATGCCTGTGTCTGGGCTGCTGGAGAAAATCACAGAACTGTGTGGATGGGGGCTGGTCATCCAGCGCAGGGAGCCTCAGGGTCAGGGTGGGGCTGCTGTGGGTCTCACGTGCCAGCTGTGGCCCAGGGCTGGTCACCCAGCTCAGCAAGCCTCAAGGTCAGGGTGGACTGGTATGGGTCTCACATGCCAGCTGTGGCCCAGGGCCGGTCACCCAGCTCAGAGAGCCTCAGGCTCAGGGTGGGGCTGGTGTGGTTTATGCCAGATGCTTAGTGACTCTCCTAAGCCACAGTTTGAAATGTTCTCAACTTTTCTCAAGTTGTATTTACTTGTTGACAAATAAAACCTCTATGCACGAAGAATATAAATCTTTGATTATATTATTTATAGTCTCATCCAGATTTATTTATCTCTATTTCTGAAAGGATTTTAAATCATCACACGAATCCACGTTTTCTGTTATTTTTTCATTATTTCAGAGTTTCACATTCATTGATTCTATAAGCTCACAGGGGTTAAAAAGATAGAAATTCTGCTTTCATGGAATTCATAGTCTAAAGATATGAAAATAGTCTTATTTTAAACATTTTGCATATTTTTTATTTATAGATTTTATTATATTTATATTTATTTATTTTATTTTATTTTATGGATTATTATTTATGGATTTTATTTTTATTTTTATTTTATGGATTATTTTACCCATCTGGAATTTATTTGGTCATATCATATACCAATACCCTATGTTAGCTTTTTATTTTTTTTAAAAGGCATTTTTTTCTAACTTTATTTACTAAAAATGGCTATTTTTATCTCTTATTTCCCATGGTTTGTAATTCTTCCTTTTAAATGAAAAAGTCATTCGTTAAATAAGACTTTTTGACAGAGAACATTTCCCCATTTCCCCCTATTGTGCTTTTCTCCTCCAACAATTTCTTAGCTGACCTTTGTTATTTATTTTTGATATAAATGTTAGAACGGTTCTGTCAGGGGCTGTAACAATGTCCAGTGGGACTGTGACTACATCTGCATTGGTCTTTTAAGTTAATTGGGGAAAATACTCATCTTTATATTATTCGGTCTTCCCATCAATGACCATAACGTATTTCTACAAAATTTTTAAATGTCGCTCAGGAAGGATTTGTGGTTTTCCTGTCACAAATTCTGTGCACTTCTTGTTGGGAACCGTCCTTATGGTTTATGTTTTTATTTGCTATTATGAAAATGATTTTCTCCCATTATGTTTTCTAATAAGTTAGGAATTAATTTTTCTATATTCACTTTGTTTTGGCCATTTACTATGCATATTTATTCTGAGAGTTTTTAATGTATGTGCTTATATCACGTGCAAAGAATGATTTTGCCATTTTATCATTTGTAATAGTTCATTTTTAAAAAATTTTCACGTTAGTTCATTGCGGAAATCACTTCGAACAATGTTAAACAGTCATAGTGATAATAGATATCTTTGACTTATACCTGATTTTAATAGGAATAAAGTCAATATTTTTGCATAACTTCAATTTTATCATCTCAAATGATGATTATAATGTCTACCTTTTTCACATGGTAAAGAAGTAGCAGTGATGACATTACTGTAGAACACTATATAAATCCAAGGTGGTAATGTTTTTCATTATTAAGATATTAACAACGTGAGGATCAGAGGCATTCATTTCCCTAAGAACCACCCGTTTTCCATTTTCATGGATAAATGAATGATTAACGCTGACTCCTGAGGTGGTTTCCTTTCCTTTTAACTATTAGCAAGTGGAGTCACTTTTAGGGAGGCATGGGAAACCAATGCAAAAACCATTAGCACTTCTTAAAATATTCTCTGATCTTATTGTCTGAATTCAAATTTGCCTTAGATTCCAAGCCCACTTTCTGGATAACAGAAGGAGACACTTGTTAGGAATGCAGTTTCTGCAGAGCAGTTTCTGCCTTTGACCGAGTGCTGGGAAGTCGTAGGTGAACAGGGCTGCCTCAGACATCTGCACCCTACGAAAGCTGCAGGATTCTGGAAGGAGCTCCTGCATGCACAAAGCTGAGCTCCCCCATTTAATCTTGTCAGTGGGGTAGAGATGCACTGTGCCCTGTCACTGTCCCAGTTCCTCGCTGGAAGCAGTGAAGGCAGCCCTTCCTCCCGGACATCCATCCCTCGGCAGCTGAACAGACCTCCCAGAATTGCCTGCAACTTCCCCGCTGATGAGACTTCTCAGGCACTTGTTAGATTGCTTTGCTCCTCTTAATACAATTTTTCAGCAACTCAACATATTTGTTCTTGAGCAATTTAGACACCAGTCCATGTTTGTAAAGAAAATATTCCCAGGAAAAGTCTCTGGAGAGGAATCTATTAATAGTATGTGTCCATTTCGTGATAAAACGGGGAGCGTGGCCATCAAGCCTTCATGCGTTATTTCCCTGCACCTTCGCAATCTCATTTGATGCCACTTTCCATGTGGGTAAGCGGGTTACTCCTCTGTGTAAAAATGAGGACCGAACTCCCCAGCTTCTGGGTCGAACCGATAAAGCTCACGACAATAAAAAGAAACAGTGCAGACTGTTCATTATACTGCTGTGTGGGGAGTTTGTTTAAGACTTGGGCCCTAAATGGTTTTTAATCCCAGATGCACTGATTGCAATGGTGGGAGAGAGGCGAACCCGCCGTCTGTTATAAAATCATTGCAAATATGAGCAGAATAAAAAATGGTGAAAGGGATCTTGTTACAGATTCTGTTTATTCCATGAGGGTTTGAGGAAAGCAAATAGGCAATGATTCTGTTTGGGACTTGTTCTTGAAAGATTACCTTTTATGTGGGTAAGTCAAAAGGTTAAAGACGTAAACAGAATTTTAATACAGCCAGTTTTAGTGATTTTTCTATTGTTTGACTGAACTGCTTCCTAACATGGTAACAAAAAACTGGCGGGACCTCACCAAGGATAAAGAATCCTTAAATCTTTCTGGGGCTTATCTGAAAAATATCATTTTGATTTTGGATCTAGAGAAGTGCTTTAGCTCTCAAATTATGGTAACTCTCCAGACGCCTGTAGTGATTTCTTCCAGCCTGTGCCTGTAAGGGACGGTGCTCCAGCCAGTTATGAAGCTACGCTGAAGGAATTGGGGGAGAAGGGTGGGAGTGATTCTGGACTTTATTTTGGCACCTTGCAGAGCTCTACGTTACCACAATTATTGGTTTTCTGAAAAATGTCCCTATGCATTATTCTGATCAGATTACTTGCATTGCACAATTCTCTAGTGAGTAACAGGACAATGCCACAAAATAAATCTCTCTCTGAAATTTAATCTCTGTGTCTGTACACTGTTAAGAACATCCACCATCCTCTGATAAGGAGTTGTATATCTTGCCTAACTGAAGTGGGTTTTGTTTTTTAATTATCCTTTATGGAGACTCACAAACAAGCAAATGACCATGTTGTATAAGGATGTTTGTATAAGGGAGAGGGTGTTGAAACGCAGCTGGCGTTCTCACAAGCTCCGTGTGATGAAATTCTAGTTTCTTTTGTAAAAGTGCCACGGGAGATCGGCATGGGTGGTTGACCCAAAGCTTTACTCTTTTCCCTTCAAGAAGTTTCTAGTATAATCCTTTTCAAAATCTTCGTCCCTTCATTCCTCTCATTTAAAAGGGTTAAACAAATCTCCTTGTAGCTGTAGGATTTCTCCTGGGTGGTGGAGAATGTCCTAAGCAGGAAAACATGAAATATTTGTGCCATGTATAGAAAAGGGGCTCTGCCTCTTGATCTTTGAACTGTGGGTCACATTCGTGTTGAAAATGAGTGATGGTGGGAAAGGAGTTTTTTTTAAAAATAGGACTGAGCTCACAGCTGAAGCCCCCGGCCCAGCAGGATTTCCTAAACACCGTCTCTGAGGAATAGTCAGACAAAAAAAATGCCATCAGGACATTCAAATATCAAACCAGGAGTGCGGCTCTGACTGTGCTTGTTTATAAGGAACCGACACATCTTGAAGTCATTTTTTCCTCTCTTTCTAGAAATCATATTGTCAGAGTGTTGCCAGCCCTCCAGATTTGGGTGTGTACCTTTCTTAGAACAGACTCATATCCTGGGGAAGTGTTCAGGAAATGTTTATTCTTTATTTCAAATTTAGCCTTTAAAAAATATAAAAGAAAGACATGCTCATTATTAAAGAAAGCAAAGAGTACAAAATATGTTAAATTAGAAGTCAACCCTCCACCCCTGCCACCAGGCATTTCCCCGTGGCCTCGGCCCTTGTCCCCAGAGGTCGTCTTACCACCGACTTCCCTCCGAGCCCTTGCAGGCACTCACCATGCTCGCACACCAGAGGAATAACACTTCACACACTGCCCTGAACCCTCCAGCTTTGGCCTAACTTGTCCTGGACATATTTTTCATTTCTCTACGTAAGTTCGACCTGATGAAAATTAATCCTGCTTAGTATTTCAGAAACCGGTTGATTCAACTTGTTCCTTTGCTAAAAGAGGTTGTTGCCAGTTCTTTATTATTATACGAGTAAACAAAAGGAAGGCAAGGAAAAGGATAAAGCTTAAGAGCATAAGCTCTGATGTGAAAGAGACTCGCTGTGAATCCCACCTTCACCACTACTCAGCTGCGCCACTGACACTCTCTGAACCCTTTCGTCTTATCTGTAAAATTGGAATTAAAGAAACTTACGCCGTGTAGTTGGGGAAAGGATAGAAATGCTTCAAGTAAAGAGTAGACACCAGGGCTTTGCATACAAAAAGTTTCACTGTATGTTATTTGAGATAAACGTGAGAGAGAGAGAGAGAATCTTTTACAATGAAGTTAGCGCATTTCTAAGATTAAGTCTCACGTTAGACTTGTTGGGTCAAAGTGTGGTCAGGAAACCTCCCTTTTACCCGACAAAGTTGTTGTAACCATTCCTCACAGATTTTCAGTTCTTTATTTCTTCATTGACTTAGTATCTGAAACATTTGCTTTAGAGAATTTTAAACATTTTATTCAGTCAGTTATTAATCTCCTGCTTGATTTTAGCTGGCTTTTGGGTACATGATTATAACCAATTTAACTGTTTATCTAGTGTAGTAGAAAAAAAAAAAATCTATGCTTTTTTTAAAAGAAGAATTATCGTGCTTTCAAGTTAGATATTTTAATCCAAAAGAAATTAACTTTGGTATAAAGACTTGAAGTAGTGATCCAGTCCTCCTTTCCCCCAAATTGCTACAAGTTTGTGCTGATATAACTTACTGTTTCACTTCTCTCCACTGTTTGAAATGGTTACATTGTAAGATGGAAATTCTTACATGTATTTTATTAATTTCTATACTGTATTCTGTTCCAAGTATTTACCTAACTATTCCTATGTTTGTATCCTATTGCTTAAAAAAAAAAAAACCTTTAATACTATCATAACTTAAAAACTGACGTTTTTATTTGTGCATTACTGTGAATTTTAGCACAACGTGTATGTATCAAGTTATGACAATAAGAAGCAGGCTTCGCTGTGAGTGATCTCGAGATCACTCCTCTAAAGAGGTCTCCAGGCTATCTACCCAAATTATTGTTTTGGAAAAATTTTGTTAATTCTAAAAAGATTCCATTCGTTATTTTTGAAAGTATTAATTTTAGGAGCACTGGAGTCTTTTTTCCCTCTTGAGGCGTGTCCTTCAATCTCCTTCCATATCCGTGCATTGAGTTAAACGTTTTCCACGGAGGTTCTGCCTGCTCCTTAATTTATACATAAAAATCTCAACTAGTGTCTTGGTACTATGAATGGGAAATCTTCTAGTACATTGTTTATTCATTTACTTATAGAGAAAAATATTATCAATTTTTGAATGGCACATTTCCCTTTTCTTTTAATTTCATAGGCAACAAATTTACTAACATTTTAATTCTATAGTTTTTGGTACTTAGATTTTTTCAGAGATGTAACCATGTTTTTTGTACTTTAATAATTCGTGTTGTCATCTTTGTTATATTCTTCTTCCTACCTGTCTTTGATTTACTCTGTTTTTCTTATACAAATTCTTGGCGTGGTGATTTAGCATATTATTTGAATTTTTTTTCTGTGTGTATTCAAGAATCTGCCTTTTCCCTCCCCCCCAAAATGTTGCTTTAGCCGTGTCCTATATGACATGTTATTTTTTATTGCTCAGTTCTAAATTTTTTTTGGTAATTTGTAAGTAGCAGTAGGAAGTAATAATAAATTAGCAAACAGTAACAGCTTATAATTACAATTTTCTTTGCTTTTTGTCTCTCATTTCTTGCCTTTTTTTTTTGTTGTTTTTCTCAAGTTTTAAGTTCCTCTGATCTATTGGTTTGTAAACATTCTATTTCTGTTATTTTAATAATTACTTTAAAATTTTAAACAAGGCTATTTCTATTCTCTTATAGAAAAATACAAGGATTTAAGACTATATTAGTTATTTCTTGAGTAATTGGTTTGGTAAGTACTCGTAGAAAAAGGTAAGTGATGGCAGGAAGGCTTGGCCTGTTTCAATTTTATTGGCTGTGCCTCTAAATGTCTCCAAAAGTATTACCATGGCTTTTGACTTTAGGTGAGTGTTCCTGTGTGTGTGTGCAAGTCCATTTCTTAGTTTTTTGAAATTAGAAACATTTTAAATTTTGTAACCTTTCATTTTCACATCTGCATATTGTATTTTTCTCTTTTGGCTATTGACAGGTGAATTATATTAATAGATTTTTTTTGCAATGAATCATCTATAAAATAGTCCTTGCAATTGTACTAATTCTTTTTCATTCTTGCACAAAATATTTTCTACTCATCAACACCCATGTGCTGTTTTAGGCACCAGGAATGAGCAAAGGAAAAGTCTGCCCTCACTGAGCTGCCATTGGTCTGTGTGAGTGACAGATGGCGGAAATCATGAATAAACGAGGTATTCAACCATTTATGGAGGTGAATAGCCCTGGGGGGAAATGAAGAGGGAAACGTGCCAGATCCCTCCTGGAGCCTCTGGCCACATTCTGAGACGTGTGTTCTGTGCAGAGTCTAATGCCCATGTGCTTCACGCTTTGAACTCTGCCTTACGATTGATATTCTTTTCCTTGGCATTTTCTTTTTTTAACTTTCAGCCTTTCTGTGCAACTTTTAAAAAATGTTTATTACATACAGCATGTGGTTGAATTTTATTTATTTTTAAATTTTTTATCAAATAATAACAACGTACATGAATGCATTTATGGGGTACAATGTGATAATTTGACATACAATGTGGAAAGCTTACATCAAACTTAACATAACCAACACCTCACTTACTTATTTGTTGTGGTAAGGCATTTATACTCCTAATAGTTTTAAAATGCAGCATCACATTACGCGCAACAGATGAAGTCTCACCAAATACCTTCCCTCCTCCCGGTCTCCCCCCTCCCCTCCCTTCTTGGGTGAATTTATCCAATTTATATCTGTTAGGTTTGTCCATTGTTATCTATAAAATGGTGATTTAAATTGTATCTACTTTTTATTCATTCTTATGTATTTTTTAGAAATTGTCATACACAATTTTTTGTTATTGTCTTATAACATTTAAAAAATGTTTTCAATTTTGATATGAGGGCAATTAATGACAATTAAGGTCATAGTGGGGTTGGGGGAAGGGGAGAGCAGAGAGAGAAAGAAGGAGGGAGGGGTGGGGAAAGGAAGAGCAGAGGGAGGGAAGGAGGGAGGGGTGGGGCCTTGGTGTGTGCCACATCTTTTGGGGGCAAGACACAATTGCAATAGGGACTTTACATAACAAATGCAATCAGTGTAACCTGGCTTATTCTACCCTCAATGAATTCCCAACAATAAAAAAAAAACAAACCCAAATGTTTTCTTTGTTGTCTATCTTTTCCAACACAATCTGTGAGGAGCATATGAAGGGGGTTGGGGAAGTCGGAGAGAGATTAGGAGAAGGGTGGGGGAGAGTCTGTCCAGGATGGAAAAACACCAAAGTTCACTTTAGTTCTTCTAGTGATCATTTTTATAGCTTGTGAAAAAGTGCTTACCTTTCTATTTCATGATCAATCAACTTCAAATAGTATTGATCTTTACTACAACACACAACATGTGGGGAGGTGTATGGCCTTCCCGAGCCCTCTCCTTCCTGTCTTTGGGTTTTGTTACCCGTGTTATAATTTTTTTTTACTGTATTATTTTTTAAATTTTTATTGTTATACTGTTATTATTTTTTATCAATATGGTTTTTTTTGTTTGATTGTTTTTGGTTTTTTTGGAATTGCTTTTTTTTTTTAATTGTTGGGGATTCATTGAGGGTACAATAAGCCAAGTTACACTGATTGCATTTGTTAGGCAAAGTCACTCTTGCAATCGTGTCTTACCCCCAAAATGTGTGGCACACCAAGACCCCACCCTCTCCCTCCTTCCCTCTCTCTGCTCTTCCTTTCCCCACCCCTCCCTCCTCCTTTCTCTCTCTGCTCTCCCCTTCCCCCACCCCCACTGTGACCTTAATTGTCATCAATTGTCCTCACATCAAAATTGAGTACATAGGATTCATGCTTCTCCATTCTTGTGATGCTTTACTAAGAATAATGCCTTCCACTTCCATCCAGGTTAATACAAAGGATGTAAAGCCTTCTTTTTTTTTTTTTTAATGGCTGAATAGTATTCCGTGGTATACATATACCACAGCTTGTTAATCCATTCCTGGGCTGGTGGGCATTTAGGCTGTTTCCACATTTTGGCAATTGTAAATTGAGCTGCAATAAACAGTCTAGTACAAGTGTCCTTATGATAAAAGGATTTTTTCCCTTCTGGGTAGATGCCCAGTAATGGGATTGCAGGATCAAATGGGAGGTCTAGCTTGAGTGCT
>CAUYPK010072188.1:0-17426 GCA_963574355.1 Loris lydekkerianus | reverse complement strand
TCTTTAAAGTATGACAGTGGAGCTTTAATAGAGATTGCATTGAAATTATATATTGCTTTGGGTAGTATGGACATTTTAACAATGTTGATTCTTCCCAGCCATGAGCATGGTATGTTTTTCCATTTGTTAACATTTTCAGCTATTTCTTTTCTTAGAGTTTCATAGTACTGTTTATAGAGATCTTTCACGTCCTTTGTTAGATAAATTCCCAAATACTTCATCTTCTTTGGCACTACTATGAATGGGATAGAATCCTTAACTGTTTTTTCAACTTGACTGTTGTTGGTATATATAAAGGCTACCGACTTATGAGTGTTGATTTTGTAACCTGAGATGGTGCTTCAGTCATCATTTCTAATAGTTTTTTCATCTCTATCCAAATAAAGTTCAGACTTTAATAGTTTATCAGTATTGGTTCATTGGTTGTGATATATATACTATAGTGATGTAAAATATGAAAATTGGGAAAACTGGTACAAGTTACATGAGAACTCACTGTATTATGTAATTTTTTGTGAATCTAAATATTTTTAAAGAAAAAACGTTTTTTAAAAAGTTAACCTATATTTTACTCTAATACATTTCCTAATATTTTTAATATTTTTGTAGATATACAATAATTATACATATTTATCGGGCACATGGGACATTTTGATACGAGCATACAATGTATAAAAAATCAAATGTGGGTAATTGAGATATCCATTACCTCAAACATTTATGACGTCTTTGTGTTAGGAATATTTCAAATCTATTCTTCCAGTTATTTTAAAATATACAATAAATTATTATTGACTATGGTCACATTATTACACTACTAAACACTAAATTTATTATTTCTATCTTACTGTATGTTTACACCATTAACCAACATCTCTTCATCTTCCCCTCCCTGCGCCACTTCCCACCTCTGCTTACACCATTGTTTTCACTACCTTCATGAGATCAATTTTGTAAGCACTCACATAGGAGATTTAGAGTTGTTGCAAGGATTTAAGGAAAGATTTGTTATCTGTTACAAGAAAGTGCAATTCACTGATTTCCAGTTTTTCTCAATCTGCTCCATTGATCCATCACTGTTGACCTATAAGGATAAGGAGGACTTTTCACTTTGCTTTGCTCACAGCTTTCATCTGCCCAGATTGGAGTTTTGCTTGAGGTCACCATGTTAGAAATTGTGTCTTCTTTGAACCCAAACAAATAACATCCACATATTTTTGTTTTCTATCTGCAATAATAGTAATAATAATAACTGTAACTATTATGGGACTAGAATAGAATCTTAAGAGAAAATAGATACATGATAAATGTGAAATACCAAGTTATTGTCACTAATAAATTTCTGAAAAAGTTAAACATAAAGGAAATTCACACTTTTATTCTACACAGAAGGATATATTCTGTTTGTTACTACACTGTTGGCTGATGCATTAATATCCCTACCCGTCTTGTGTGGATGGCAGTTGCTGTCATATAATGTAGTTTTAGCTCTGGAAGATAACTTGGCAATCGTTTCCCCTTTCCTTTCCTCTGAGAGGAAGCGGAAGAGAGGAAGAAATAAATCTCTGCCTGAGACCAGTGTCACAGCTGCTTTCACCAGCCATCTTGGCCTGTACTGGAAATGACCTAACAGACTCCAGTCAGTGACTTATGCAGGGCAGTTAAGTGAACCTGTCGCGGTGACAGCCCATTTTTAAAAGCCCTCCCCATTAGGTCCTGGAGGCATCAGTCTCAAAACAATTAAAAAGAGTGAGCACTTCTGTCAGTGTCAGCTTCACCAAGCAGCTTCTTCAGGGTTGATGGTTGAAGGGAGGAGGTAAAGAAATTCGTTGAGAAGGTTTTGCAATATGTATTTGACCCCAACTTTCCTGAGGCATAGCTGAACCTGTGAAGAAGAAGTCATATATGAATTTTAAAGCCGGCCTAAATATCAAATAACTTTCACACCTTTCAGAGTCGTACCTGACACCAGAGACAAGGGTAAGCAAGCTGTTTTGCATTAGCCACAATAGTGCAAAAGAAAAATGTCTGTAGGCTGCCTTCTCCAGAATTAATTACTTTTATGAAAAAAATGCAATATCTACAACTTTGATGAAGCATTTTTAAAAATATTGATTGCTGATTATTTTCTTTTATGGCTATCATTTTTGAAGCTAGCTGCATTTTTTAGCAAATTATATCCAAGATGAGATTTTATAGATTTGGGAAGGAAGAGAGAGGGTTGAATAATTTAGGAGTGATGAGTTGCATTTTTACCAAGGTACAATCTCTTCGTCCCCCTATTATAAAATTAATCGTGCAGGGATTCTTAGAGGAGAAAGGAAGCTCCTGTCCTGGTAAGTTGTCGAGAGGGCTGCAGAGAAGTTGCAGCACAGCTGAGAGAGTGGAGGGTGAAAGGAGTCTATTAAAAACACATGATGACTTTCAGATTTCCTTCCCCGCTCTTAGATTAAAAAAGAGATATAAATGAAAATTCTTACTGCAACTTATCTGGAAGGCAGAGGCAAAGAGAGACCTTTAATCCATTTCTTCAGTTTCTTTTTCTCTCCTTCCATCTCTCATGTTCTTTTGATGTGCCAAGTCCCAAATGTCACATCCCCAGACGCAGTCCCTGGTGGCAGCGGCTTCCCTGCCCCAGCCCCGCAGTGAACAAAGGGCTACCTGGGATTGCTCAATCTGAGGATTTTCATTTTAATGCCCACCTATGAAGGACAGAGTGACATTATCTGCATGTTTTATTCTTCTTAACAAATGACACTCAGATAAGGCTGCCTGATAGTAAAATACAGAAAATCCAGTGAAATTGGGATTTCAGATAAACCATGAATAATTTTTTCTGGAAAAGTATGTTACCAATGTTGCATGGGATGTACTAAAAATTATTTGATGTTTATCTAAAATTCAAATGTAACTGGGCATCCTTGTGTGCTATATCTGGCAACCTTAGACCACATTACAAAAACTAGGCCATGACAAAGCAAGTTAATGACATTCAGGGCTTGTACGTCCTTTCCCTGTTTAGTGCTTCCCCTGGGCTGGAATTCACAGAGCCCAGCATCCTTGTGTTCATTTGTTCCCTTTGGTCCCCAGCCCCTTAGCTTTGCCTCTCCTCTTTCTCCCATGCTTTCCAGGAAGTACGTAAATCTGTGGACTGTGATTCCAGAACAAGATGCCCCATTACTGCACCCGGGCGGGCACCTGGAAGGCTGGGAGGGGAGAAGGAAGGAAAAGAACACAGACAAAGCAAACGTTCAATACCTCACTCTCTTGCCAAGAACCAGCTCTGTCTGGTTAGAATTTATTCATTTATTTATGGTGGTGAGTCCTACAGGAAGCCAAACACTTCTGTGTTTTCTCTGTAGTATTACCCACCTGTAGGTAATCCCCTCTCAGCTCCTACCTGCCTTTCTCTACCCTTCCCTTTAACTTTATTTGATGAGCATTTATGTATAAATCAAATGTCACAAATATGATGTGAATAGTTGAAGAATTCTTTCTCTACCTGATACCATCTTCTAGTGTGATATAAAGGTTCATTCATGTGGGGGACTTTGGGCTTAGCCACACCTTCTTTTGAATTCCACTTGCTGCCACCTTTTTTCTTTTAAGAAATTAATATAACTTCCATGAACCAGTTTTTTCATCTTTCACGTCATGATAATAGTGACCTAATGGGGGTTTAGAGTAAATTAACTAAGAATATAAATATCAAGTAGCTAACAGAAGTCAATGTTCCTCTCCTTGCCCTCCTCTCCCATATATATAAA
This sequence comes from Loris lydekkerianus, assembly GCA_963574355.1. Classification (NCBI taxonomy): domain Eukaryota; kingdom Metazoa; phylum Chordata; class Mammalia; order Primates; family Lorisidae; genus Loris; species Loris lydekkerianus. The sequence continues at coordinate 13,659 of CAUYPK010072188.1, read as the reverse complement.
TGTTATATCCTAGGGTTGGATTGCAGCTAGTAATGTTATAACCCTAATTAGAACTCAGGGCTTCTGATTCTTCCCCTTCTCTCCAAATCATTCTGCTCATAAATAGAGATAATTTCATAAATTTAGAACAGGAAAATTAGGGGAAAGTGCTTTGGTTTTTACTTACAAAATGATTACAGAGAAATTAGGAATGAGAAGCTGGTCTCTTCATCTAAGCAAGGAAATAAATACCAGAGTCATCCTGAGGAGTGCGACATGCCATTCTTGCAAGGGTAGGGAGAAGGAGGAGTGATCACTACATCTGGCTTATTCATATTCAGATAATGGATTAATTGGAGATCCTCAATAAGGAAGATTTCATCCATTATGTAATTCGTTTCCTATTTAGCAATGCTATGTAGAGCTTGAAATATTTTCAGGAATTCAACGGTTGTAATAAAATTCATGTTGTTGATACTGAGTCATTAAAGTGCCAAGAATAGTTCTGCAAAGTAAAGAAAATTTCTAGAGGAATCTAAAAACAGAAATATCCCTGCCTTATATTTTATAAATGATTCTAAATGGATAGGCAATCAATGGCATTGGGACACTACCATGACACTTAGTTCCAGCTCTAACAAGGACCTCCAGGAAGGACAGTAAGTGGACGGGCCCTAGTCAGGTGACAAGACTGTGAACACGGACTCTGCTGCTGACTAGAGGGGCAACAGCTGGACACTTTGCCAAAGCCCATCTAACCCCTCATCTCCTTATTGCTATAAACTAGGGTTTTCATAGTATCCTTTCCTCAGAGAGAGCTGAATGCCTACTGTGCTCTTGACTCAGTTCTTATAGAGCTAAGGACACGTGAACAACACAAGAAATCCCCTTACAAACCATCAATGGCATGAAGGAAAGGAGTAACAGGATAGGAGACTGAAACTGGTGCGGCAGGGATTGCTTTGATAGGTGATTGTGGAAGGTCTTTCTTTCACATGATATTTCCGCTGAGATCTAAATAATGAGAGAGAATCCGCCCTGCAAAGAACAACAGCAGCAGCAGCAACAACAGAAAAATGGAAACAGCCTTCCAGAGGATGAAACAGCAGGTGCAAACGTGCTGAACTGAAAAAGAGCTTGCTAGCATGCAAAATGAGCAGGGGGTGGGGGAGAAAGAACTTGCTGGGATGCAAACTGAGTGAGGGAAAGAAGAGCGTGAGCTACAGTTAGAGGACCAGGGCCTCTTAGCACATGAGGAAAGTTTAGGTTTCATTTGAGTCAATGAGGACTTTTAGAGAAATGACGTGATCTGATTTATAATTTTGAAAAATAAATGGCTACTACAGAGAAAATGGACATTTGTGCAGTATGTAATGTCAAATAAATATTAGTAATTAACATATTACTCTTTATTTGAGGATAGCTCCACCACTCATTATTGTTGATATTACTATTGATCTACACCTAGAGCATTAATGACAGTTGTCCTGTGTCTGACAACTGGTAACCAACACTACAGAGAATGCATTTTTCTGCAGCCAATGCTGCTTTCTGGGGCCTAGGGCAAGTTTATCTCAATGAACTTGTCCCTTGATTTGTAAAACAGTAATAATGGTAAGGCAATTATAGGATGTAAATGAGAAAACATATATAAAATACTTAGAAGAATGACAGTAGTAAAATAACAAATTCTACTCATTATTATCATTTTAAGTGTATACACGAAGGGAAAAACATAATTGGCTACATTTTTCAGCCCTAATTTAAAATATATTCAGAAACAAATGCATAGGAATTAATGTGAACATCTTTTGTCTTATATTCCTGCACAGCTCTTCTTTTTAACCCTTCTGATCTAAAGAATGTCTACCAATTAGTTCATGGAGAATGCTTACCAAGGACATGGACACAGGGTAGATCTTGTTTACCCTTAACCCACAATGGTGAACATGCCATTCAAAGCTGGACAAACTGCAGTGCCCGCTTCCCAGCCACAGTGATTAGGTTAGAGATGGTCCCATGGTCCAAGCTGGGCCAATCAGGGTTCATCCAGAGACTTTCCTGCCACAATGATACTATAAAAAGACTATTGTTTTGCTAGAGTGGATAGATGGGTGAGTTAAGTCTGGAACTACCTCCAGTCCTTTTTGCTTAATGAGATAGAGTCCTGAGGACAGCGTTTAAGCCTCTAACCAACCTCTGTCTAAATCCAGGCTTTCTACTAAACATCTCCAGTTACATGAATCAGTAAATTCCCCATTTTGCCTAAACCAGTGTGATGAATCAAAGATTACTGTCTATTAGAGCAGTGCAATTGAAGATCAGTTCTGGAAAGTACCTTGATCTACTAGGAGCACAGATTTCCCAAAGCAAATCCTTTACTTGGTTTGTAAAAAGGGACCAAGAAATAGTAGTAGGTGCAAAAGCAGTGTTGCTGTTCCCACTCTTTGGTCTAGTGGGAGGGTAGATGGGAACATGCTTCCCTGCCTCCTCCTCTGCACCTGTCCTCTCACCTGACTCCTGACTGCCCTCACCTGTCAGGTCACCTTCAGTTCTGAGCTCTCTGGGCCCTTTCTGCTGCCCAGCTCATCTGCTGTTGATGCCACTCCAGCTGTTATTACTGAAAGCTGAGTATGAAACTTTTGGGTACACTGCCAGGTATGTTTAAGGAGGTTTACAAATGAAAAAAAAAAAAAAAAATACCAAAAAAGGATTGTGTGAATTAATCCTAAGAATATTTCTTCTTTCCCACTTCTAAAGCATTATTAGAGTTTAGAAATAATTCTTGATATATCTAAATCCTCAACAAATGTTTTAGGAAATCATGGCAGCTTTAAGAAATGTATCATTTGAAGATCTTACCTTTTCTTTTCTTTTCTTTCTTTTTTTTGAGACGGAGTCCCAATCTGTCCCCCTGGTTAGAGTTCTCTGGCATCGTAGCTCACAGCAACCTCTAACTCTTAGACATGAGTGATCCTCTTACCTCAGCCTCTTGAGTAGCTGGGACTACAGACACCCACTATAATGCCTGACTATGACTATTTTTTTCTATTTTTAGTAGAGATGGGGTCTCACTCTTGCTTAGGCTGGACTGGAACTCCTTAGCTCAAGTAGTCCACTGCCTTGACTTCCCAGAGAGCTGGACTTATAGGTGTGAACCACCACACCTGGTCTTATCAATTTCTTTTCCGGTTGATTTAGTTTAATCATGTATCAAGATATTTATCCATTGAATGTAAAATAGAAGAATATAAATGTATTTATTAGCACAGATCTGCACACTTAAAAATGGTAAAGGTGATAAATTATATATTTTATTCAATAAAAAATAAGTGAAAAGCAGATATTTATCCATTTTTCAGGCAATAAGGCTATGCCTGAAAATTTTAAGAATGGACTAATTAAGATACAACTCCTCCTTACTGCTCAGTACCTCCCCCCAACCCCCACCCCCCATCATGTGTAGCATGATTTTGGCCTCAGCTCACATTCTGAGTGTGTGTGAGGCAACATGATGTAGCAAGGAGCAGTGCAGTGTCTGGGGACCATGTGGGCTTGGGCTTTGCTGTGCTCAGGACACCTTCCCACTCATCCCAGGTCTATGCTGTGTGTTGGGCCAGCAATTCACTTTTCTGAGCATTGATTTTGGTTTCCTCATTGAGAAAGTAATACCATCCTGTAAAATTGCTTATATGTTGAAATAGTGCATAAATGCTATGTGGTAGTGTCTTCCGTATTTTAATCGATGGGTCAGTAGCAGAGAACAGTGATTAAAAGCCAGGGTTCTGAAAACCCACTGCCAGGATTAGAATCCAAACTCCTCCACTTACCAGCTTTTACTCAACAAAAGTTTGTTGACTAAAATAGTGAATTCATGTATCAGACATGTCACCAACTGCAGCATTTATTTCATAGGAACTTTTTTGTTGTTTTATTTTTGTTTTTGAGTTAGAAAGTGCAAGAGGCTAAACAAACCCATAAGCAAAACCCCTGGCTCTTCAGGAAGATACCTCCTCCTCTAGAAAAAGGTCCACCTTCCCTCTCTAATACATAGTGTTTACAAATAGCTATTTTAGGAAAAAGAACCTCCTTCAAAAATTAATAATCAAAAGGGTACAAGATAGAGGGAAATGGAAAGAATGGTGGAAACAGCAGACGAGCATGCACCCCCAAGCTAAGCCCAGTGACGCGTGTGGCAGTCATTGTGGGTGCCTGACGGGAGCACCTGTGCACAGTGAGGGCCCAGAGCCGAGGTACGAAGGCTCCGGAAAGAGCTCAGGAAAACAGCACAAGGCAAAAACAGAAGCAAAGACAGCGTTAGCACAAGAATCCACATTACTAAAACTACAGCATGTGTCATAAAAACCAAGCAAATAAAATAGGTAAATTATTTTTCAAAGATTAGATAGTGAATTACAGGTATGGAAAACAGGCCCAGGGCAACTCCTGTGGCTCAAAGGAGTAGGGCAGGGCGCCAGCCCCATATACCGGATGTGGCGGGTTCAAACCCAGCCCTGGCCAAAAAACTGCAAAAAAAAAAAAAAAAAGACAAAGACAAAGAAAACAGGCCCAGAGGATCCTCAAAATGCATCATCAGAATCCCAAGGATTAGTTAGAGAAGGCTATTTGGTTTGGAGCCTAATGTGTTAGAACTTGCCTGTGTTACTCTCAGATGGAAATGTCTCTGAAGGAGTTGGAAGTGCAGGTGTGTTTCTCAGGGGAGAGATGGAAGCAACGTCACAGTTGCATTTTTCTCACATTTAGAGAGTGGCACAGGTGGCCTACGGCACAGCAGTGGCCTGCAGTCCGGCCGGTGATGACTCCAGGCATTACAGTCACTGATACTTAACCAGTAAAGAGCCAATCTGCCTCTTCCTCCTTGGATGTGTTATTTTCTCCAAATAGTCAGTTAACAGCTTCTTACAGGTAATGACAGTGATGGAGACAGTTGGGATGGATAATGTTCTCAGAATATTTATGAACGTCTTCTGAGTGAAGTTTTAGTCACCTTAGAACATGAAATGCCTGCCTAGCACAATGACAGACAAATACAGCTCTCAGGTGCTAAGATATCCCTTCACACGCACAGGAGAGGACATGGTGGGGGCCAGCTGGCAAAGGCCCGGCACGCGCGGCCTGGACTCGGTGCTGCTGGCCGCACTTCACCCAGACCTCCAGAGATGCTGCCGGTTCGATACAGGGGGTTAGAAGTCACATGTTTTAAACCTAATCTCTTTTCTTGGTTTCATTTCGTTTTTTATGCTTGTATAAGGATGTCAAGCTGTATGAATTAGGTTAACTTTCATGACCATGCATTTTAGACAAAGAAATCAGGACAATGGAAAAGAAATTTCACTTCATCTTTCTGTAGTGCATGGATTAAGGACCCGAAAAGCAGCTATTTGAGTTTGGACACTGTCAGTTTATTTTAGTATATAATTTGGCCTTTGAGGCAGTGAAACATTTATGATTTCAAAAAGAACTAGGGCAACTAAGGGTAGAAAGTGGAATTGGCCCTTTACTTATTTATGTTCACGCTCTGTGTGAGAGACACGCAGGGCAGGGCTGGAGACGCTGCGGTCCAAAGCCATGCTGTCTGACTTCTGGGTCCTGCTGTTTCTCTTATTATTTCTGTGACCTCATGCAAGGCAGTTGACATCTCTGAACCTTGGTTTCCTCATCTGTTGTGATAAGGATGAGCCTGGACCTGTTTTGGTGACACCCCTCACAAATCACTAACAGTGCTGAGCGCATAGCATGCACTCTATTAATTGTAACTCTCACTAATTACATCTTTACCAGCAACCAGAAATCATATACTCTCATTGAAAAATACAATGTCGGTATCATTGATCATGTTCCACATATTCATTTGAAAATAATTGTAGTGCATAGTCATATTTTAAATACAGCATGCATGGGAGGGTTTCTCCTTTCTGAAGAGTGCGTAGACTAGAGGGTGATGGACACAGGAAACCCTCAGGAGTATGGGGACATGTAGAGGAAATGACACGAAACTCCGTATTTCATCACATGCAGACATTATCACATGTCATTGTATTTGAACGTCTCAACAATCAACCCAATGGAATAAGTAGGTGCCACTGTTCCTGCTGTGGGGTGAATTGTGTCTCACCCCCTTCCCCAAATAGATATGTTGAAATCCCAGCCCCCAGTTCCTCAGGACAGGACATTACTTGAACAGAGGGTCACCCCAGTTGAGATGCAGCCATGCTGGAGTAGGGAAGACCCTGCCTGCGTGTCCCTAAACACGATGATGTGAAGAGTGAGCCTCATAGGGAGGACACTGTGGGAGTGTGGGCTACGCAGCCTTGAGCGAAAACACAGCCAAGGCTGCCAGGGAGCCACCGGGAGCTGGGAGGAGGCAAGGAGGGCCCCAGCTTCAACTCTGCGGACACTTTCCTTTACGCCTCTAGGCTTCAGAACTATGAGACAATAACTTTACATTGTTTTAAACTGTCCAACTAGTGGTACTGTATTACCACAGTTTCATAGGAACTGAAACAATCTTCATGTCACAAATAAGGAAATCAGGTCCAGAGACTAAAATGAAACAGCTAGTAGGTAAAGGGACCCATTTTTGGATTCAAAACACAACATTTTCGTCATTGCTCACGCAAGGCCATCCCAACAGCATTCTTCAACTAACTTTCCCTTTTTGTGCCAGGCATGGACTTGCTTTGTCTTTCGTCAGAGAGAGGAAAATATATTTACTGACTAGCAATGTTCTCTTGACCTGAAATGAAGTTTTGCCATTTTTTTCCTACGTGAACATCCTCATCCTTCAACTGCCAAGTCAAAGTCAAACGCTCCAAATCCATGTAGCTTCTCATCTACCTACTCAGACCCTTTTTCTGTTCATTTCCATTCCTGTTATTATTTCATTCATCTCTAGTTTTTTCTTTGTAGGTAATTAATAGTCTATAGCAGGCGTTCTCAAACTTTTTAAACAGGGGGCCAATTCACTGCCCCTCAGACCATCGGAGGGCCAGACTGTAGTTTAAAAAAAACTATGAACAAATTCCTATGCACACTGCACGTATCTTATTTTGAAGTAAAAAAAACAAAATGGGAACAAATACAATCACACCACCTCATGTGGCCCGCGGGCCGCAGTTTGAGGACCCCTGGTCTATAGCAATCTGTCAATCTCACCAAATTTTAAGATCCTTCAAGATTAGGGCATAAACGTAATATTTCCTTAAAGAACAGCAGCTGAAGGTGCTGGAAATTTTTCTTAGACCCCACAATTCTAAAATGTAGCTTTTGCTAGGATAAATATACTGTACACGATCTTTATCCAATTCTCTAATATGGAGACTGATCAACAGGCTGTTCGGACAGAAGAAAAAAGGAAGACGCCCATGACGTCCATGAGGGAGGAGACCCAGACTCTAATTAGGTCTTGTTGCTGTTTCTGTGCTTCAGCTGGTTCTCTGTTTACAGCACCGCTGACCCTTCTTCCTCAGTCTCATACCTTCTGTTATACTTGAAGTGTCACTGAATATTCAGAAGATCCTGAACTGAGAGCTCAGTTGGTCCCAACACGCAGTAAAATGGTGAGATTAAAAACAAACTCAAAAGTTGTGCTTTAGAACAGGTTAGCAGAAAATGAAATGCTTAGGAAAACAAAGGTAAAAGTGGAAATCTGAACCATGGAATTGGAATTATATTGAAGAAATTTGATTTGGGCACTGTCACTTCTGCTGAAGAAATTGTGGGTCAGTTCTAATAATTGGAATTCTGTAAATTTCATTTCTTATGCATCATTCCTCCATAAAATTTATGCTAAAACATTCTAAACACACACACACTCTAGGCCAGTTGCTGGCAGAAATGTAACTGATCATATTACACAGAGTCAGGCTGATTTCACTGCTGCTCTGAGATAACCACATAACGCAGATGATATTACAGATAAGCTAGTGTCAGGTTGCTCGCCATGAAGGTTCTCAGAACTGGAAAAATTCTTGTGTTGTAGGTCCATTTGCATTACAAAGAGGCCAGAAGACCTAAAAGCCTAAGGGACACTGACATGCTTAGCTTTAAGCCAGGCCATCCCTCTGTAGAGACCATTTTATTTTAACTCTTTTAAAAGAAAGATAGCATCTTTCTTTTTTCAGAGTAATAAGGCACTTGGCAAATAATATAAATATAATTTCATGACTTCTATGCAATAATAACCAAGACAAAGTTTCGACACCAGCCAGAAGACATTGCTAGGAATGTCCCCCAGGACCAATCCCAGAGGAAAGCAGAGTGCGTCTCTGAGTAAAAAACCTGAAGATTTAGTGATCATTTGTTTTCTTTTGGTTTGATTTTGCAGAATTATTGGCAAATAAAGGAAAGTTACACCCTTTCTATAATGGTCATTGTAAACTCTTGGGAAGGAAGCGAGTGTTGAACACCTTTTCATGTCCATAACATTTAGGGGAGTGTCTGGAAAACAGGAGGGTGCTCGCGGAAACACCTTCAATTTTTACTTTTCTTTTACCGTATTTGTTCATGTGCTTCTTTAATTATATATTCTTGTAAGCTCACTTAAATGTTGTTGTGTTTTTGATAATCAAGTAACTAATTAAGGTATGGTGAACTGGAATTTAATTAGTCATGTGATACGTCTTAATTTAATATCTTCTTAATGTAGTAATAGTTTAATGCCAATGAAAAGACTTAAACCATCTGGAAAAAAAAGTGGGATTAATATGTCACAAAAGTATGTTATTGTTTGGGGGGGTTCTTTTTTTTATTAAATCATAGCTGTGTACATTAAGGCAATTATGGGGTACAATGTACAAAATACTTTAATGAAACTGGTTAACATAGCCTTCACCACATTTTCTTAGTTATCATGTTAAGACATTTATATTCTACACTTAGTAGATTTAACATGTGCCCTTATAAAATGCACCACAGATGTGGTCTGACCAATTACCCTCCCTCCACCCAGCCTGCTCACTCCCCTTCCCCTCCTCTTTCCCCTTCATCTTGGGCTATAGTTGGGTTATAGCATTCATATGAAAGGGTGAGTATTTATAAATTGGTTTCATATAAGAGCTGACTGCATTGGATACTTTTTCTTTCATTCTTGAGATATTTTGCTAAGAAGAATGTGTTCCAGCTCCATTCATGTAAACATAAAAGAGGTAAAGTCTCCATCTTTCTTTAAGGCTTCGTAATATTCTATGGTGTACATATACCACAATTTATTAATCCATTAATGGGTCGATGGGCACTTGGGCTTCTTCCATGACTTAGCAATTATGAATTGGGCTGCAATAAACATTCTGGTGCAAGTATCTTTGTTATATGTGATTTTTGGTCTTCTGGATATAAACCTAGTAGAGGAATTGAAGGATCAAATGGCAGGTCTATTTTTAGATCCCTAAGTGTTCTCCAAACATATTCCCAAAAGGAACGTATTAGTTTGCATTCCCGCTGGCAGTGCAGAAGTGTTCCCTTTTCTCCACATCCATGCCAACATCTATGGTTTGGGGATTTTGTGATGAGGGCTAATCTTACTGGAGTTAGATGATATGTCAAAGTGGTTTGATTTGCATTTCTCTGATGATTAAGGATGGTGAGCATTCTTTCATATGTCTGTAGGCTGTGTGCCTGTCTTCTTCAGAGAAGTTTCTCTTCAAGTCCCTTGTGCACCCTGAGATGGGATCACTTGTTCTTTTCTTGCTAATAAGTTTGAGTTCTCTGTGGATTCTGGTTATTAAACCTTTGTTGGAGACATAACCTGCAAATATCTTCTCCCATTCTGAGGGCTGTCTGCTTGTTTTACATATTGTGTTCTTGGCTGTGCAGAAGCTTTTTAGTTTGATCGTGTCCCAGTAATATATTTTTGGTTTTGCTCCAATTGCCCAGAAGGTCCTCCTCATAAAATATTCACCCAGGCCGATTTTTTCAAGTGTTTTTCTGCACTTTCTTCTAGTATTTTTATAGTTTCATGTCTTAAGTTTAAATCTTTAATCCAGTGAGAGTCTATCTTTGTTAATGGTGAAAGGTGTGGATCCAGTTTCAGTCTTCTACAGGTCGCCAGCCAGTTCACCCAGCACCATTTGTTAAATAGGGAATCTTTTCCCCACTGAATGTTTTTAATTGGCTTATCAAAGATCAAATGATGGTAAGTAGCTGGGTTCATCTCTTGGTTCTCTATTCTGTTCCATACATCTACCTCTCTGTTTTTGTGCCAGTACCATGCTGTTTTTATCACTTTTTTATTTATAGTATATTCTGAAGTCTGGTGGGGTGATTCCTCCTGTTCTCTTTTTATTTCTGAGTAATGTCTTGGCTATTTCAGGCTTTTTCTGATTCCATATAAAATGAAGTATTTTTTCAAGGTCTTTAAAGTATGACAGTGGAGCTTTAACAGGGATTGCATTAAAAATGTATATTGCTTTGGATAGTTTGGACATTTTAATAATGTTGATTCTTCCCAGCCATGGGCATGGTATGTTTTTCCATTTGTTAACATCTTCAGCTATTTCTTTTCTTAGAGCTTCATAGTTCCCTTTATAGAGATCTTTCATGTCCTTTGTTAGATAAACTCCCAAATATTTCATCTTCTTTGGGACTACAGTGAATGGAATAGAGTCCTTAACTGTTTTTTCAGCTTGACTATTGTTGTTATATATAAAGTATACAGATTTGTAAGTATTGATTTTGTAACCTGAGATGCTGCTGTATTCCTTGATCACTTCTAAGAGTTTTGTAGTTGAAGCCCTGGGGTTTTCCAGATATACAATCATATCATCTACAAAGAGTGAAAGTTTGATCTCCTCTGACCCTATATGGATACCCTTGATCACCTTTTCTTGCCTGATTGTAATGGTTAAGACTTCCATTACAATATTAAAAAGCAGTGGAGACAATGGGCAACCTTTCCTGGTTCCTGATCTGAGTGGAAATGATTTCAATTTAACTCCATTCAATGCAATATTGGCTGTGGGTTTGCTATAGATGGCCTCTATCAGTTTAAGAAATATCCCTTCAATACCAATTTTCTTAAGTGTTCTGATCATGAAAAGATGCCAGATATTATCAAAAGTTTTTTCTGCATCAATTGAAAAAATCATATGGTCTTTGTTTTTTATTTTGTTTATGTGATGAATTATATTTATAGATTTACATTTATTGAACCAGCCTTGAGACACTGGGATAAAAACCCACTGGATTCTGTTTGCTAGGATCTTGTTTAATATTTTTGCATCAATCTTCATTAGAAATATTGGCCTATAATTTTCTTTGCTTGCTTGGTCTTTTCCTGGTTTGAGGATTAAGGTGATGTTTGCTTCATAGAATATGTTGGATGATATTCCTTCTATTTCTATATTTTGGGAAAGGTTCAGTAATATAGGTACTAATTCCTCCTTTAAAGGTTTGGTTGAATTCTGATGTGAAGCCATCTGGTCCCAGGCTTTTCTTTTTGGGGTGATTTTGTATAGCTGATGCTATTTCAGAATTTGATATAGGCCTGTTCAAAATTTCCTCTTCATTCTGGCTAAGTCTAGGGAGGTGGCATGCTTCCTAAGTATTGGTCTATTTCTTTCAGATTTTCATATTTCTGAGAATAGAGTTTCTTGTAATATTCATTAAGAATTTTTTGAATTTCTGAGTAGTCTGTTATTTCTTCTTTGTTATTTCTGATTGGTGAAATTGGAGATTTTATTCTTTTATTCCTGGTTAGGTTATCTAAAGGTTTATCTTTTTTATTGACCTTTTCAAAAAACCAACTTTTTGATTGGTTGATCTGTTGTATAATCCTTTTGTTTTCCATTTCATTTAATTCTGCTCTAATTTTAGATAGTTCTTTTCTTCTGCTGGGTTTGGGATTGGAATGTTCTTCCTTTTCCAGTTGCTTGAGATGTCCCATTAAGTTGTTAACTTCCTCTTTTCCTATTCTCTTCAGGAAAGCTAGCAATGCTATAAACTTCCCTCTTAGGACTGCCTTTGCGATATCCCAGAGGTTCTGGTAATTTATGTCTTCATTGTCATTTTGTTCGAATAATTTGGTAATTTCTTTCTTACTCTCATCTATGACCCAGCTATCATTCAGCATAATGTTATTAAGTTTCCCATGTTTTTGTATGAGTATGCAGATTCCTGTTGTTACTGAGTTCAACTTTTATTTCATGATGTTCTGAGAAGACGCAAGGAATAATTTCTATTCTTTTAAATTTGCTGAGGTTAGACTCCTGACCTAAGATGTGATAAATTTTGGAGGATGTTCCATCGCTGATGAGAAGAATGTCTATTCAGTTTTGTTAGGATGAAATGTTCTGTATATGTCTGTTAACTCCAATTGTTGAATGGTTAAATTGAAGTCTAAAGTTTCTTTGCTTAGTTTCTTACTGGAGGATCTATCCAACACTTCCAAAGGGGTGTTAAAATCTCTGACTACTATAATACTAGAAGAAATCAAGTTGCTTATGTCTGTTAGAGTTTCTCTTATAAATTGAGGTTCGTTCTGGTTGGGTGCATAAATGTTAATAATAGAAATCTCATCATGTTGAGTGTTACCCTTAACAAATATAAAGTGACCATCCTTGTATTTCCTTACTTTTGTTGGTTTAAAGCCTGTATCTGTGAATAAAATTTCAATACCTGCTTTTGTCTGATTTCCATTTGCCTGAATTGTGGATGACCATCCCTTTACCCTGAATCTACATTTATCTTTTAAGGTAAGTTGAGATTCTTGTATGCAGCAGATATCTGGCCTAAGTTTTTGTATTCAGTCAGCCAACCTGTGCCTCTTTAGAGGATAATTTAAGCCATTCACATTAATTGAGATTATTGAGAACCCTGATTGTATTTTGGGTATCAAGTTTTTCAAAAGTCAACATTGTTAATCCTTTTGCCACTGTGGAAGTTGGAATTTGATCGAAAGTTTCTGAGTGAGTTTACTTAGGTAGTAGAGCATTGTGCTTGTCATTGTGGAGGATGGGTCTGAGAATATCTTGGAGAGCTGGTTTAGTTATGGCAAATTTCTTCAACATATGAATGTCATTAAAGTATTTAATTTCTCCATCATAAATGAAACTCAGTTTAGCTTGATACAGAATCCTGGGTTATTTTGTTTTAAGAGATTAAAAGTCAATGACCATCCTCTTCTAGCTTGAAAAGTTTCAGCAGAGAGATCTACAGCCATTCTAATATTCTTTACCTTGTAGGTTATAGTTTTCTTACATCTGGCTGCTTTCAGAATTTTATCCTTCATATTAACTTGGGCAAAGTTAATTATAATGTGTCTGGCAGATGTTTATTTGGATTGAGTTGTGCTGGGGTTCTGAAACTGTCTGCTATCTGGATTTCAGAATCTTTTGCCATGTTTTGGACATTCTCCTCAATTATCTCTTGGAGTAGAGCATCTGGGCCTTTTGAAGCAACCTCATCGCCTTCAGAAATTCCTATAAGGCAAATAGTCATTTTCTTTGAATTATCCCAGAGCTCTCTGAGAGAATGATCCATTTTTGGTCTCCACTTCTCTTCCTCTTTGAGCATTTGGGAGTGTTCAAAAACTTTGTCTTCAATGTCATAAATCCTTTCTTCTGCCTGCTCCATTCTGTTACTGAGGAATTCTACTGTATGTCTCATGTCTTGAAGGGCTGCAAATTCTTTTCTCAAGATGTCAAAATCTTTGGTGATTTTTGT
>CAUYPK010072185.1:0-10786 GCA_963574355.1 Loris lydekkerianus | reverse complement strand
TGGCAGGGGAATAACTATATATGATGCCATGCCCATAAGTGTCTTCATCTTGGTTCAAATCCTTAAAATTCCAGTAATGGGATTTTAGGATGAAATGGTAGGTCTAATTTGAGTGTTTTGAGGATTCTCCATGCTTCCTTTAATAATGGTTGTATTAGTTTACAGTCCCACCAGCAGGATAAAAGTGTTCCCTTCTCTCCACAACCATGCCAGCTTTGAGACTTTGTGATGTGGGCCATTCTTACTGGGGTTAGGTATTATCCAGGGTAGTTTTGATTTGAATTTCTCTAATGATTACGGATGATGAGCATTTTCTCATGTTTGTTAGCCATTCGTCTGTCATCTTTAGAGAAGGTTCTATTCATGTCTCTTGCCCAGTGATATATGGGATTATTGGGTCTTTTTCTGTTGTTGTTGATTAATTTGAGTTCTTTATAGATTTTTGTTATCAAGCTTTTGTCTGATTCATAATATACAAATATCTTTTCCCATTCTGAAGGTTGTCTATTTGCTTTGGTTGTTGTTTCCTTAGCTGTACTGAAGATTGTCAGTTTAATTAAGTCCCATTTGTTTATTCTTACTGTTGCAATTGCCACAGAAGTTTTCTTCATAAAATCTTTCCCCAGGATGATATCTTCAAGTGTTTTTCCCACACTTTCTTCAAAGATTTTTATTGTTTCATGCCTTAGGTTTAAATATTTTATCCATCTTGAATTAATTTTTGTAAGTGGTGAGAGGTCGAGGTCCAGTTTCAGTTTTTTACATGCAGTTATCCAATTCTCCCAAAACCATTTATTGAGTAGGGATATTCAATATAACCCTTTTCCCCATGTTTTAGTTTGATTTATCAAATATCAGGTGGTTATAAGATATTAGTTTCATCTCATGGTTTTCTACTCAATTCTAAATGTTAGTGTCTCTATTTTTATGCCAATACCATGCTGTTTTAATCAGTATGGCCTTGTAGTATAGCAGAAAGTCTGGTTGGGTGCTATCCCTGGCTTTTTTTTTTTTTTTTACTAAGAATTTCCATGGCTATATAAGGTTTTTTTTTCTGGTTCCATACAAGTCAAAGAATTATTTTTTCCTAATCTTGAAAGTATGATAATGATATTGTAATAGAGATTGCATTGAATCTGTAGATTGCTTTAGGAAGTATAGACCTTTCAACAATGCTGATTCTTCCCAGCCATGAGCATGGTGTGTTCTTCCATTTGTTAATATCTTCTGCTATTTCTTTTTTTAGGGTTTCATAATTTTTTTGTAGAGATCCTTCACCTCTTTTTTTAGGTATATTCCTAGGTCTTTCTTTTTTTCTTTCTTTCTTTCTTTTTTAAGCTACTCTGAAGGGAATTGTATCCTTGATTAGCTTCTCATCTTGGCTGTTGTTGGCCTATGCAAAGGCTATTAATTTGTGGACATTGATTTTATACCTTGAGTCATTGCTGTACTTTTTGATCACTTCCAGGAGTCTTCTGGTTGAGTCTTTGGGGTTCTCTAAGTATAAGGCCATATCGTCAGCAAAGAGTGAGAGTTTGACCTCCTCTGTACCCATTTGGATGCCTTTTATTTCCTTCTCTTGCCTGCTTGTATTGTCTAGAACTTCCAGCACTTTTTTGAATAGTTGTGGTGATAAAAGACAACCTTGTCTGGTTCCAGTTCTAAGTGGAAAAGCTGTCAGTTTTACTCCATTGAATATATTAGCTGTGCGTTTGTCATAGATGGCTTCAGTCAGTTTAATGAATGTGCCATGTATGCCTATATTATTTAGTGTTCTAGTTAGAATAGGATGCTGAATTTTGTTGAATGCTTTTTCTGCATCTATTGAGAATATCATATGGTCTTTATTTTTCTTTTGTTGATATGGTGAATTACATTTGTGGACTTGCATATGTTAAACTATCCTTGCATCCTTGGGTTAAAACCTACTTGATCATGATGAATGTTTCTTTAATGTGCAGCTATAATCTATTGGCTAGCATTTTACTGAGAATTTTTGCATCTATATTCGTTAGTGAAATTGGTCTACCCAGAAGAAAAAAATCATTTTATCATAAGGACATTTGCACTAGATTGTTTATTGCAGCTCAATTTACAATCACCAAAATGTAGAAATGCCCTAAATGCCCATGAACCCAGGAATGGATTGTGGTATATGTGTACCATGTATATTGGCTATGGTTACATTCAACCATTAAAAAAGATAGAGACTTTATATCTTTTGTATTAACCTGAATGGAGGTAGAACACATTCTCCTTAGTAAAGCATTTTTATATTGGTTATGTGGAGGGAAAAAGTAATATCCTTGGTAATTGTTCAAATTTTTGATATTATTACTAATTTTTTATCTGCTTGTTTTATTAATTTGTGAGAGAAGTATATTCAAGTCTCACCCTCTAATTATGGATTCTTTTTAAGTTCTATCATTTATTGCTTTTATATACTTTGACTCCATGTTGGATACATGTAAAAATTTATAATTCTATCTTTTTGGTAAATTAAACTTTTACTAACATTAACTGTCCCTCTTTATCTGTAACAAGCTTCTTATTTTAAAATCCACCTTGTCTGGTATCTGTAAAGGTACACTTTACTTTCTTTTGGTCATCATTTGCCTGGTATATGTTTTTCCATTGTTTTATTTTTCATCATACAGGGATTATATTTAACATATGGCTCTCATAAGCTACATGGTTTTAATTCAGTTTGAAAAACAGTCACATGACATTTAATGTAATTAAAGATGTAGTTGGGTTAATACTTAGCCACTTATTATTTGTTTTCTATTTGTCCCACTTATTTTAATTCCTATACATTTTCTCCTTGCTTCTCTTGTCCAGGATTAATCTGTATTTTTATCATTCCATTTTCCCCTTTACTAGCATGTTAATGATATAATCTTTCACTATCTTTTTAATAGTTTCCCTAGAGATTATAAAATACATCTTTGATTCATGGCAGTTTAATACAAATTATTAATTTTACCAGTTCCCAAGCAACATTAAAGTCTTAGAACATTTTGCTTCTATTTGTTACCTTGCCCCTTTCTTAATGGGTTTATGTACTTTATTTCTGCTTATATTCCCAAAGATAATAGCATTGTTCTATTGAGATGATATTAATACAGTAGAACCTCCATAGCTAACCTCCTCCATATGCTGACTACCTCTTAAAATTGACCTAATTTTCATAGACCAGACAACCACTACATGTATCAATATAGTACGCCTAATTCTTTATGTTGGCCACTCTATTGTTGAAAAGTTTATTACAGTCCCTTGATCAATTTACAGAGGTTCAACTATATACATATACTGTATATTTATCTATACATTTTCACTTTCTATTACTCTTCATTCTTTCCTGCAATTCTCCATTTCAGATTTTTTTTTTTTTCTTCTTAAAGACTTCCTTTTATATTCCAATTAATGCAGGTCAGAAGCAGATGAGATATTACAGTTTTATTTGCCTGTGTCTTTATTATATCACTATCACTTTTGAAGGATATTTTCAGTGAGCATATTTTTAGCACTTTAAAGATTCCATTATTTTCCAGCTTCTATTGTTTCTGTTGAGAAGTCATCAATCAGTGAAACTGTTGCTTCTTTGGAGGTAATGTGCTCTTACTTCCCACTAGGTATAACTGATATTTTTTCTTTGCTTTTGGTTTTCAACGATTTGACTAAGATATGCTAGATGTAGTTCAATTTATACTTATTCTGGTTTGGATTCATAGCAGTTCTTGAATTGGATGTCTCGTCCCAGTTTGGGAAAAATCTCAGTTACTTCCTTTACATGTTGCTTCTGCCATATTCTCCCTTTTCTCCTTTTCTGGGACTCCAATTACATCTATGTTAGGTATTTTCATCATATCAATATGTCTTTTACCATCTTTTCTACATTTTAAATTCTTTTTGCTCTCCAGACTTTAGCCTGGTTATATTCTAGTGACCTATTTCCAGTAACTTCCTCTTTTTATAATGTTTCAAATCTGCTGTTAAAGTCATCATTAAGTTCTTAGATTTTATTGCTGTATATTTCATTTGTTTTTTTAATAAGTCCCATTTCTTGGGTGCAACTTACATTGTATCTTTTTTTTCCAACATACTTCAAGTTATTTCAAGTGTGTTTAATAATCCAAATACATTGTTCATTTGCCTTTTCTCTTGATTTTATTTTTTGGTATAGCTGATAATTTTCATTGAATGCTGGACACTTTGTATTAATAATTGTAGAGTTCTGGATGATTTTAACTTACTCCATGAGCTTTTACATTATCTTCTAGAAAATTACTTGAATTTATCAGGAACCAAGTCTGGGTTGCAGTTTTAATAAAGTGCAGTCTACCTTTTATTCACTTACATTCTTTGTTGTTGTTGTTGTTGTTGTTATTGAGCAGAGTCACACCCTATGCATGAGCAGAGTGCTGTGGCATCATAGCTCATTGCAACCTCAGACTCAGCTGTGGGCTTCCTGCTGCCTTAACCTCTGGAAGCCTCCATGCTGGGATTGCAGGCGTGAGCCACCACACCCAGCTATTCATTTACATTCTGAAAATGTAATTCTTTATGGATTCCAACTGAGCATGGGAAATGATGAAGTTTAATTTGTATTGCCTCAGAACCACAAGACAACTAAATATTTCACTCTGCTTTTCAGGTGAAAACCACAAGACAACTAAATATTTCACTCTGCTTTTCACTCTGCTTTTCACTCTGCTTTCTGCTCAGCTTCTCAGTCTCTCCCTGTGTAGCTTACAATTTCAGAATCATGAAATGTTTAATTTACATCTTATACCACTTTTCTCTCCAGGATTTCAACTCCTCAAGTTCTGAATGATACTGACAGTGACAATGGTCATAATTCCTATTGGTCAACCCTTCCTCCCAAGTTCTGGAAATACCATTCTTTCCATTTGCCCTTCAGGCCTAGAGTTGGTAAGGGCTCCCTATTGTTGCTACTCCCAGAATGCTTGCCTTTTGTTGCTAGTTCCTTTGTGTCCACACCTCTGAAGTACTACTATCTTTGTTAGAATATCTTCAGTTAAGCCCATTGAAGGTGTTGTTCTTTGCCTTTGGTGTTCTGACTGATACAATAATAATCCCTAAAAATAAGTAAGAACCGATACTCTCAGGTATAAGAGGATAAGAAAATAGTAACCTTATACAAAATTTGTACTTTAAATGAGTGCTTTAGGTATATTGAAAAGTTCTGTTATCAATCTAATTTTTAGAATTTGTAAGGAAGGAGCTACTTTTATGATAAATTTAAAAGTAATTTTATATAAATTGTTCTTTGCTTCTTTTAGGTTATGAAGCTAAACCATTGGCTTGAAAGGTATCTCATTTCTCTCTTCTTCACGTCTTTTAAAAAATACATGGAGTTATTGACACGACCCTTCTTACCAGCATCCTCATTGATCACCAGATATTTACGTATTATAAATAGAATAAACAATGTAGTAAATATATGATTTCATTAAGCACAGTACCTGCATCCCTCAGAAAAGTTATTCAAAAAATCTTACATGAATGTCACACTCTAATCTCCCCAGATAGAAATCTTCATGTCAATCAAAACTCTATGCAATCTGTTACCTACTGATGAAGTGACTTCCCTATTTGAAAACATTTATGCTGCCCTTGAGATAAATGTCAGTGTTTTCTCCATCACACTACATTGCTTTTTAAATTAACACATATGCCCTACTTTATAAGAAGTTGCAATCTAGAATACCAGACAATGATATTACAACTCACAATATGATTAAACTTTAAATTATTAGGCATAAACTAAATGAAGAAAAGAGTCTATGGAAGGTCAATTGAATACAAGATGTAATTTGGAATGTCCATAAATGTAAGTAGAAATCTTTTCTACCTGGTTGGGAAATATGAACACATATCTTGTCCTAAGCCAGTTAGAAATTTCAGTGACAAAGCTGAGGTTTAAAAAGAACTAATAACCATATTTCCAGCCATTTGACAAGTCCTTTGAGCCCCACTTCCTCTCATTTGATCTAATACTTCATAGTACATTTTTGCTAAAGAAATGAACTTTTACTCATAGACTGCCTCAGGTTAGTTCTCTGCTATTAAATTTTTGGAAGAAGAGGCAGTATAAAAAGATTTCTAGGATTAGCAGAGTGAAGTTCTGAAGTTCCATTGTTTCTGAGCCCTGCTCTTCTGATATAAGTATGTCTCTATTCTATCAAAGAGAGTTGTTTCTGGAAAGGAAGAAAGAGTGAGATAAGAGGAGAACGATGAGTTTCTTGGAGCTTAAATCATCCATTGGGGCCTCAGGGTGAAAATGCTATGTAAGGTATTCTTTCCTGGCACCAAAAATAGAGAAACTTTGTAACATGTGAAGTCTTCTGGGGCTCAGAAGCCTTGAAGCAGCGTCACTGGTCACCATTTGCAACATCTGGAAGTTTTAGAAATCAAAAGAACTGTTTGGTTGGATGCCGTGGCTCAGTCTGGTTATCCTAGCACTCTGGGAGGCCACGGCAGATAGATTGCTTGAGCTCAGGAGTTAAAGATGAGCCTGAGCAAGAGTGAGACCCCATCTCTAAAAACAGCTGGGCTTTCTGGTGGGTGCCTGTAGTCCCAGCTACTCGGGAGGCTAAGGCAAGAGAATCACTAGAGCCAAGAGTTTGAGGTTGCTGTGAGCTATGACACCACAGCATTCTACCGAGGGTGATAAAGTAAGACTCTGTCTCAAAATAAAATTAAAAAACTGTTTATCTCTAGACATGGGACTTAAAAAGAGCATGGAATATCTGAGCAATGATGGCAGTAAGGGCTCCGTAAAAAGACATGGATGCCTGATTATGACACTAATTGCTATCTTGGTTCCAGAGCCAATCAGAGCAAATTGAAAAAGAGCTTAAGTCTAATACCTTTCCCTTTTTTCAGATAATTTTCCCTCCCTCAGTCCCAGTGAGGTTAGGAGGGCACTTACTTTAAACCATACAGTTAATCATATTAGCTAACATTAAGTAAGCACTCTGCTAAGAAATTTATAATCCTAGCCTCACTTAATCTTCATGTAGTAAGTACTACTGTGATAACAGTGAGGAGAAGACTGGTTCCGTTTCTGACTCCACCACTTATATCTAACCACATAGGCAAGTTACTTAGCAATCTGTGACTATGCGTCCCCATTTTTAAAATGCATATATCAGCATTAACAATAATCATCATAATAATACATCAGCAAGCCATTTAACATATTAATTCCATCCAACAGAGACACATTTCTAAATGTATGCTAGACCCCTGACTATTACACCCATCTGGCATTCCTATCACTCCTTTCCCCATGGAAATGGACTCCACAAGAGGAAGAAAGAAAAGGAAAGGGGGAGGCCCTCCATCCTCTCCACCTTTGATAGGGTTTGACCTTGAGTAGATCATTTCACAACATCATTGTGCCTCCACAATAGGGGAAAAGGACAAAGAAAGGAAAGGTTTTCCTGTATTATGCCCAAAGCCCAGCCGACCTGTGGGTGCCTACAAACCACCCAGGAAAGTCAAGTGGTGGTAATATATTACCTTAAAGAGAAGGTGGGCGTTGATTTTGGAAGTAGTGAGTTAAATAAGGCAGCTTGGTTGTGGACTCAGGAATGCCCACTCACAGCCTTGCCTTTGGACACCCCTGTGATCCTCTGGCATCCCCTGGAGGACATGAAAATGCCAGCTCATAGCCTCAGGTCCTTCTTCCTGACACAGATTTCATTCCACTTCCAATAAAATTAGTGAAGGTTCCCAGCTTTCCCCCACATGCATTACAAGCCCATCAGCCCCACAACATGCATCTGGGTATAAGTCATAGCAAAGAGATTGTGAATAGGTCATATTTTAATTTTTCTTTCCATACTGACAAATGACATGGGACTCCTTTGGGTGTACATTTGACACCCTCATGAATGCAAAATGAATTTATTATGATTAGTGCTTTCACCTAGAATATGACATTAATTCATCATGATTGATGGGCTACTTAAAATAAAGTAGTAACCTTTTCCTAAGGTGGCTAGGTGACCCCATATCCACTTCATTAGTAATATTCCCTGAACTATATTTATGTAAATTAAAAAAAGTATCATAAAGCTACTTTATCCCTCACAGTTAAGCACAATTCTCAATGTAACTACATTTTATACTAACCAAAAATAATTTTATTTCATTCCAGAATATTTGACAATCTTTTATTTCTACTTTTAAAAAATGGTCACAAATTATCATTAAAAATATAAAATGATCAAATTTAAATTATGTTAAGAAGAGCTTTTTATACCCCTTGTGTTGTGAAAAACTATTATTTAATTCCATCGTGGATAAATCAATGATGAGTCTTGCTCACATGATTAAAATGATGTTTTCATTAATGTATATTTAATATATTTATGAAAAAGTAAAACCTCAAGTCATTTAATATGGATTCTTAATTATTCCTTTGGAATGAAATATATAAGCAAAGGTAATCTCAGCACCCTATGTTCATGCTATTGGTTGGTGTTTAGAAGCTGTTGAATAGGTAATGGCAGCAGTTCAAATGTTTAAAAAAGAAAGCTACAGAAGGCCAACTAAGAACCCACACACCACTGGCTTGTCATTGCTTTATTACTGTTTCTTCTGAATGTGATACTTCTTACAGCCTGGCTATCTGTCTACATGCAGCTCTCTTTCAGGCACAATTTTGAAATAATGAACAAACCGAAGGTTACATGACAAATAAAATAAAAAAAGTCATGATACACTGAAACAAGAACAAAATGATGCACAAGCTATCAAGGACAAAAAGAACCGGCTTACTTGAATTGTATTCTGTCTAAAAGTGCAGGTATTTCTATCATAAAGAACATAAAGATGATCCCCTTCTTACCTGGTGTCTTAGCCCATTTGCATTGCTATGAAGGATACTTGAAGTTAGGTAATTTACAGAGAAAAGAGGCTTATTTGGTTCATGGTTCTTCAGGCTGTGTTACCAGCATCTGCTTGTGCTGATGGCTTCAGGGAGTGTCCACTCATAGCCAGAAGATAAGAGTAGCAGGTATCACATAATGCTAGAGGGAGAAAGGGAAGGGGGAAGAGGTGCAAGGTTCCTTTCAAGATAATGGCACCAAGCTATTCATGAGGGATGTGTCCCCATCATCCAAACACCTCCAGTGAAGTCCCAGCTCCAATAATGGGAATCCAATTTCAACAAGAACTTCGGAGGGGACAAATATCCAAACGATGTCACTTGGGATGTGGACTTAGGTTTTATAACTGGGCCTGAGAGGTATAGAGTGGAAGTTAACCAAAGCAAATGTGTTCATTTGCTCACTCCATGCTGAGGAAGTCACACTGCTCTTTAACAAAGCTATATGCAAGAACAGCTGAAAACTTAGGCCCTCCATCCTCTCCACCTTTGATAAAGTTTGACCTTGAGTAGATCATTTCACAACATTATTGCGCCTCAGTTTCTTTGCATTTAAAGAATAATATTCATCTGTTTTATTTCCCTAGGGTTGTACCGAGGAGCAAATTAGATGTGCTATTGCATGTAGAAGTATCTCCAAAAATGTAGAGCATAAAACACAATCAAATATTATGAAAGCCATTTAAACTCCCATCATTGTATAATGTAGGAATCTCACTTGCCCAAAGCTATAGTCATTCATTCAAGTAAGTACTTATTGAGAGATTTCCATGTATAATAGAAAGGATGCAAAGATAAAATGGGTCATGTCCACATAAATAACTGTGACATACACAAGATAGGTCGTGAGAAGTAGCAGTGATGAATGAGATGCAGATAATGGCCTAGGACAGTTAAAGGAGTATCAGAAAGGCTTGCGGAAGGAGTTTAGGCTTTAAAGGACGATAGGATTCAGACTTGAGGAGGAGATGGGAGACAAGTATTGTAAGTGAAGAAACAGTGTGAGAATAAGAAAAGCTGGGCTTCCCCCAGCATGGAGAAACCTCCACGGCTTCCTTAGATTAGAAGGATGTGGGAGATTTGGAGAAACTATTCATTTGTGATTATATCTTGGATGCCTACTATATGCCAAGCACTTTTCAACAAGGTAGGAAGTAGTAGTGACCCAAACAGAACAAATCTTGTTTTGTAGGGTCCACATTCTCACAATGATTATAAATGAATGCCAAAAATGCCTCTAACTCGTCATCTCTTTCTATAACACCTTCTCCCTAATTATTTCCCATCCTCCAAAGAGCAGCCACACTCACATATATTATTTATTTAGATGCTAATGCTAAATTTTAAAGTGACACCATTAATGTTGGTTAAGATGCAGAACCTCTGATTGTATTAGAGCAGCAGTTCTCAACCTGTGGCTCGCGACCCTCAGGAACTATATTAAAGGGCCACGGCACTAGGAAGGTTGAGAACCACTGTATTACAGGAACTTTGGCATTTTTTTCAAAAGTTGGTAGGAAAAAAAAAACTAAAAGGATGAATCCAGAAGAGGATGAAAAGAAGAAATTTCCCTAGTGGTTTTCAACTCTGGATGCACATTGGAATCTTTTGTGGAGCTTGAAAAAAATATTTAATGTCTGGACATCAGTGTTAGAGGAATTAAGCCAGAATCTCTGGAGGTTGAATCCAGACATCATTATTTATTTTTATTTTATTTTATTTATTTATTTTTTTTTTATTATAGATAAAAATATGCACCATAGATGTGGCCCAACCCATTACCCTCCCTCCACCCAAACCTCCCCCCTCCCTTCCCCTTCCTTGGTCCTTTCCTCATAGTCTTGTGGTATAGTTGGGTTA
>CAUYPK010072182.1:0-24464 GCA_963574355.1 Loris lydekkerianus | reverse complement strand
GTACTCTTTTTTGGTGTTCATTTTCTTCTTCCGCTGGAGATGCTGTGCTGTTTTTTTTTTGATGTTAAGTAGAGACGGGGTCTTACTCTGGCTCACTGTTGGTCATACTGGTCTTGAACCTCTGAGCTCAGGCAATCCACCCGCCTCGGCCTCCCACAGCGCTGGGACTACAGGCGTGCGCCACCACGCCCGGCCAAGAAGAGTTTTCTTAAATAAAATATGACACTGTCATGTAAGTAAATGCTACAGATGCTACAAATAGTAGCACATGTCACTTTTCAGGTAGGCATATGTGGACTATAAATTAGTAAGCAGAAAAACAGCGATGACTGGATGCTGGATACAAGCTGATGCCCTTCATGTGAGTGGGGGACCCTCCTGCTTTAGTGGGAAGAGTCCAAGGGAGATTTTAATCATGACCAAGAAAAACACGTCAATGAATGACATTTATGAAAACTAAACAAATGGCAAAACATCCCACATTCATACATAGGAAACTCAGCATGACAAAGATGTCCGTATTCTCCAAAAATGTAATGCAATTCTGGTAAAAATCCCAACCCTTTAGGAGCACAGAGTGACCATAAAATACATAAAGAGGAGGAAACAGGAGGAAACAGGCAAGTCCATCTCTGGGGACAGGGAGGCGGACTTACTCTGCTTGCTTTCACGGCAGCCTTTAATCACAGACTCATTTCTGAAGGCTTATCAAGTCTTACAAAGCTGTCAGAATCCACACAGCATGCTGGCAGCGCAGAGAGAGGGGCAAAGAGGCTTAATGAAGGACTCAGAAGCCAGAAGCAGACACTGCTCCACGGAGGAGACACACTGGCCTGCAGAGAAGGGGCCTGTGACTCAAGCAGGTTGCCGGAGAACAGACCCCACGTTGTAATGTGCACGGACAAAAATTGAATGTCTGCTTCCGTGGCCTTCTACCCACCCGAGGTGGTGGTGACGCCAGCTTCTATCGCTTCTAGAAGTTTGAAAGCTTTACTGTTCTCACTCATGCTTTTAAAACACTTTGGTTTAAACTTTGTTTTTGCTTTCTATAATAGAAAATGTTTTCAAGATTAGAATGGCCTCAGAAAAAGTTGTTAGGTGGGACCCCGGATTCAAAGCACAATCTTAGGGATGGAGGTCAGCCTGAGAAGGGGCCTTTACCTGCCTTAACACGTGTTTCATCCTTGTCACGCATTTGCTGATGCTTGAATTGTAGTACTTGAAGAAGAGAAAAAAAATCTGTGTTCAAAATCGAGCAAAATGCATAAAATGCAAATATCCATTTTAAATTCACATTAAGAGTGAATACTGTTCTAAGGAAAATTAATGAGAAAAAAAAAAGAAAAAGAAAAAGGCCTAGGAAGTATCTGAGGAAGCCATGAAAGGGCACCACTGCAGGCTGGGAAGGATCAAATGGAGAGGAAAAATTACCGTATATACTCGAGTATAAGTCGAGTTTTTTCCGGCACAAAATTTGTTTGAGCACAAATTTTGTGCCAAAAAAACTCAGCTTATACTGGAGTATATACAGTAAGACTGGGAATTTAAAAGACACAATGTAGTTTCTTCAAATGTTTCTTTTCTTAGGGTAGCCATTGCTCAAATTCTATTTGTTTGGGATGTTTAGACTTTAACTGTTAAAAAGTAACAAACTTTTCACTGCTAAAAACTAGCTACTGTTTGCATTGTGAATTTCCCGAAAGTTTGTGTGACCACACCAGGGCTGACTGAGCTGGTTACAAAATGTCACTGTTAAGTTAAGGCTCCCTGTTTGACCCATATAGGCTCTGAGACCAGGATTACATTCTTTCTGTGACAAGCCATTTTATAACCCTTGCAACGGTTTAGGATACTCTGATCATTGGTTTCAAACTAAAAAGGCAGATAGATTCGTAGTAATCACTGTTTACATGGGATAAATATTTATTAAGCTTCCTGGATAGGCTACCCATTTTGCTGCTGCTAAGTTTTGGAACTAGTACTTAGGCAGAGATTAAAGACCCACTCATTACATTTATGAAACCTCTGGCCTAGCACAGGTCACAGAGAGACAGATGGGAAGTTATTGTGCAGTGTGACATGTCCGCAGTCATGAAGATCCTCCTGCAAGATCATAGCTCAGGAAAGGTTTCCCCCAAACGGTGAGCTCCCAGCAGTGAAATGGGGGTGAGTTCCCTAAAGCCACTGTGACAAGGGACTGGGAACTTGGAAGGTTAAAGCAACATAGATTTATCATCTTAATGTCATGGAGGATAGAAGCACAACATAGGGTTGGCTGGATGACAGTCAAGGTGTGGGCTGAGCGTCTATTTCCGTCTTCTCGGGCTTGTAGAGTTTGCCCACACCCCTGGGATCTGCCCTGCCTTCATCTTCAGAGCCCGCAGCGTCCAGCGGATCTGCTGCTCCTGCCTCACCCTAGTCTATCTAAGGATTATGTGAATAACGTGGGGCCCACCTAATAATCCAGGGTAATCCCTTGGGTTTTTTTTAATTGATTGATTGTTTTTTCTTTCTTTCTTTCTTTTTTTTTGTTTGGTTTGTTTGTTTTGAGACAGGGTCTCACTCTGTCATTCTGGGTAGAGTGCTGTGGCGTCACAGCTCACAGTAACTTCAAATTCAGGCTCAAGTGATCCTCTTGCCTCAGTTTTTCATTTTTAGTAGAAACGGGATCTCTTGGTCAGGCCAATCTTGAACTCAAGAGCTCAAGACATTCGCTGCTTTGGCCTCACCAAGGGGTAGGATTACAGGGGTGAGCCGCCGCACCCAGCAGTTGTCTCGTCTGATTATCGACTTTAATTCCCTTTTGCTATGCACCATGGCGTGGTTGCAGGTTCTAGGAATTAGACAGGAACTTCTCGGAGGGGTTGTTACCCTGCCTACTACAATGTTAAAAATCTTGTCTTATGAACTAGAAGAACCTTTAAATATAAATATTTAGTTGTTTATAAAAATCAGTGTCTTACTAAGCTTTTGTTGATGTTTAAGAAAAAAAATTGTCCAATTTATACATTTTTTCCAGGTTTTCTCCTCGGTTTCTTCGGTTCTAGTTAGTGATGAAAATCATCATCGTGTGGATTCAATGTTTTACTGCAAACCGTTGGCATCTTCAGCAGAACATCCTACCATAGTCCAGTTGACTTGTGCGCAGGAGGGATTCTGATTTGTCAGAAATGAAAAGGAATATTATAATTTGATTTTCAGGCAGCGTTTTTTGGAGTTTTGAAACAAATACCTGCCAGTTATAGAAAGAATAAAGGGGTCCGTATGAGAGGAAGGGGGAGGAGAAGAATGCCCGTGAGAGCATTTATGCTCCGTTTTTAGGCATTATCATTTGTGGCAGTGAAATAAATATTCATCAGTGAATTGCCTTTTTAGTGGAAGCAAGCCAGAGGCAAGGGCACGTTTATAAAATAGAGAGTACACCAGGGAAAGCTTGTTTTGTTACTTCTCAGTTGATACTTTCTTTGTTCAATCAGCATATCAGCATATCATCATTAAAGGAGATTGATTTTAACACACCTCTCCACATTCTAATCATTACAGTTCAGGCTTTGTTGATAATGTTGAAACATCTTTCTTGGGGCAGCAGTGAGGCCCTTTGAGGTTATAAACCAAATAAATTTGTGCCAAAGGGAGGGTCCTCGTGGGAAGAACGTCCTATGCCCCCACAGGTCGTCTGACGTGGGAAGAGAAAGGGTGTCCTGGTTCTGATGCAAGGGTCTTTCAGGAGAGCTGAGTTTGGAGGTGTAAAGGGGGATAAGCCTTCACTGGTGGAGTCCAACCACGGAGTGGCTGGTTTCACGTGCCAGCTGCTGTCCACAGCCTTCTGCACCCCTTGGCCCGTTCCCACTGGAAGGCTCTTTCAGTCATGAGGATGGTCCGTCCCCATGCCCCTTACTTGACTTCAGAGCCTTCCCTCTCTGTCTCACAGCTCCAGCCAAGCCCAGGGACTGGGAAGGGGCTGGCTGGGCTGGCTGGGGCTCCAGCAATTCCCCCAAATGGAAGGACAGCGTGAGGTCTTAGAATCCTCACCAAGGGCTGTGTCGGCCCTGTGACATGGGACATGCCCTCTGGTATAGTGACTAACCTCTTCTCACCCTACCCCTCCCCATGGTTCTAGCAAATTCTAGGGAAAAAAAACAAGGAAATCCCTTCCATACTTCTTACAGTCCCCAGGGCAGAGCTACAGGTGCCTATGTGACTAGATGGCCCCTCTGTGTTGACCTGAAAGTGTCAAATTGTGAGAAGTATGGCCCTCGCTTCGATTAAACATTTTTTAATCATATAAAATACATAGAACATAAAATTTACCATCTTAACAATTTTTGAGTTTCACTTCAACACTCATTGTTAAGCAACTGATATTCAGAACTCTTGCTACCTTTCCAAACTGACTCTCTGTATCCACTGGGCAGCACGTCCCCACTCCCCGCCCCAGACGCCCCCATTCCCTGGCCCAGCATCCCCGTGCTGCTCTCTGCCCCTGCGAGCCTGATGCGCTGGCGTCTCACGTGCATGGAATCCTGCAGCACCTGTGCTTTGGTGTCTGCCTTCTTTCACTCAGCACAGTAGCTTCCTTCTTCGTCCGTGTTGTAGTGTCAGAATTTCCTTCTTTTTCGAGGCTGAATAATATCCCCTATGTGGCTGGACCACACCTGGCTCATCTGTTTACCGGCTGATGGATATGTGGTTTGTTTCCTCCCTAGGTCAACTGTGGCAGGGGAGGGATGGAGGGCAGTTGGTTCTCCTTGCTGAGTCCAGCTGTAAGGGACATGAGGAGCTGCCAGAGAGGAACCTCAGCTTTGCTCTGGGACCAGCAGAGGCCGAGAGCTGCTAGACTGGGGGTGGCAGAAGAGGGGGACGCCAGAGACACTTGAGGCTGCATCAGTTCAGCTCGTCAAGAGCAGTGTCTGGGGGTATTGTTTTCTGAGCCCCAACAGTACCCTGGAAAGGGAGAGCAGAGGGCATTTAGTATTGCCTGCTGATGTTCTTATGAATCCCTGAAAGTGTCAACCTGGACCCGTTCCCCAGGTCCACACATCCTTGGCTCACTTCCCCTTCTTCTGTTCTCCTCTCTGTCATTTCCCCCTTCCTTCCTTCTTTCCTTCCTTCCTTCCTTCTTTCCTTCCTTCCTTCCTTCCTTCCTTCCTTCCTTCCTTCCTTCTTTCCTTCTTTCCTTCCTTCCTTCTTTCCTTCTTTCCTTCCTTCCTTCTTTCCTTCCTTCCTTCCTTTCTTTTGAGACCAGAGTCTCACTTTGTCACCCCCGGGAAGAGTGCTATGGCATCACAGCTCACAGCAACCTCAAACTCTTGGACTCTAGTGATTCTCTTGCTTCAGCCTCCTGAGTCGCTGGGACAACAGGTGCCTGCCACAACACCTGGCTATTTTTAGAGATTGGGTCTCGCTCTTGCTCAGTCTGATCCTGAACTCCTGAGCTCAGGCAATTGGCCCACCTCGGCCTCCCAGAGTGTGAGGATTACTGGCATAAGCCCTTCCCTCTGCTCCTCCTCCCTCTCCCACCCCCCCTCCCTTGCACACTTCAAGATAGAAAAGAAGGTGTCACAGCTCTGTGTCATCAGCCTAAAGCCCTTCATTCCCCTTTGTTCCTTCAAGCGTTCTTCATCTGCCCACTGCCTTTTGTATGCGATTTCTGCCAAAGGGCTTACGAATATCCTTTAACTTGAGAGGAAGCAGTTGTAATAAAATAAAGTTTTCTACTCATAAAGATTTGGGTTTGGATCTCAGTTTTACCACTTTGGGGTTAATTGAGCTTAAGGACTTTACCTAAAATCTTTATCTTTTAGTTTGTAAAATAGGGATAATATGTCAGATCTTATAGAATACAGGAAGCATTCAATGTAGTATCTTTTACATAATAGGAACCAAATAAGTGATAGCTTAAAAGCTTTAAAGCTGATATTAAAATTACTACAATTATAACAATAGTAGTCATTCTAACACGCTTCTGACTTCTAAAGATTTTTAAAGGGTCTTCTACTGAGTAAATACAAGTCACTTTCAAATGTATAATCTACTGTTTCTTCCAGAAGAACAATAAGAAATATTGAATAAGAAACCAAGATGTTCCTTTTAGAAATACTTAAATGTAATAGTCAGAGATAGTTGGAAGTAACTCAAAGAAATAAATTGTTACAGATTTTTAAGGACGTATCAACATTCACCCTTTAAACAGCATCACGGGAAAGAGGTGTCCTCACAGAATGAAGGCTGATAATTATGAGACGTTGCTCATCTCAGGGTGCTGCTAAACAGTCGGGGAATAATGCACAGAAGTGCTAATTGCAGCACCTTGAACAGCTCTTGGAATGAGAATAAGAGTGAAGCTGCCCAGGGGCTATTATTAATATAATATGTTCATCTTTTCTTACAGTATTTTATAGCATCTCCAGGGGTATCCACTCAACAGATGCAGTTAACCTTTACCGAGGCTTCCAAACTCTTTATTGCCACTTTAGTTATCATGTTAACATGAACTTTTTGATACCACCGAAGGGTATATCTATAAAATTGTCCAGATTCAATAAATATATTCCTATTATTTCTTTAGAAATAAATATGTAGCCCACTGCGTTAAGTTTACATTAAACGAATCATCCTGCTCTTTTTCTGAAATTATTTATTCACTTGTATTAGAAAATATAACCATCAAATTAATATCTATCATTCAGGCTTTTCTTTTTCAGCATAAATTATATATAAACTTAAACACAGATTCTGGTTCTTACAATAAATTTTGGATATTTAAGTTCTTAAAATATTATCGTGAGCATGAAATAAAAAAAAAAAATCCTTAAAATTCCCAACCTCCCTGCCCCACGGAGTCAGTGCTCCCCCCCTTGGCTAAGGTAACCCCAGAAACACTTTAAAATCTAGGGTTCCCGGCCATGATGAGATGGAAGTTGCTCACTCCTCAGTATACTCCCTTCTTTTACCGCATTCTTGCCTAAGAGTTAAATAGATCCCAGCCCTAAGGAAACAAGAAAAGAAAAATTCATTCCTCTGCTAATTTCAACCAATCTCTGGACAGTGAGGCTGACCCACCTCCCTTTGTGTGGCCATACAAGGTGTTCCTTCCTGGTGAGTGACCAGCAATGTGCACCTGTTCCAGCTGGGTCACGGAGCTCAGACATGGAGCATCTTCACGCCCTCTGTTCCCCTTGACAGATAGAGCCTAGTTTTAATGCATTTCATTAAAGTCTTTACCCCAAAGTGAATGGGGAACATACATGACATACATGTTTGCTAAGTATGCACCCCGTGAATACGCCTGGCTCCCCCTGGAAAGTGTTAGCCTAATGCTTTTCAAGAATGTAAACACCAGGTCTCTGTTAATATTGATCACCTGTTACAGGGTTTCTTATGCTTACTATCTTACTACTTTGTTTTTCCTGAATACTAATATAGGCTATTTTATCTCTTTTCTGAAGAGATATTTTTGTCATAGTTCAATAACGACCATTTAAACACATTATGTTATTATTGGCAAGCAATACTTCATATACACATCTAATATACACAATCTAAAATTGGTAGATTTGTTATATGGAAATACTTAAATGAGGAACTTTAAGAAGAAAAGTAGTCTGTGTATGGTACATTCCATTCCGTGTCTTTAAAAACCAAGTCCACACTGTAAGCCGTGTCTGTGGCTTCTGCTATTTCACAGGGGAAATGCTGTGCCCTGGAGTTTTGGCAAGTATTCTGCATGCATTAATCGAAGGTGTACAAAGTAGCATCAAACAAGGCCACGGAGGTAATTCTGATCTTGAGCCCTAGTGGGAAGACAGAGGCAAGGTGTATTTCAGCAAGCACGGGGCCGGGAGTCCATCTCCATGGCCTGCTACTGCCAAGCTGGGTGGCTCTGGGGACTGCTCTGGGCTCCAGTTTCCTTTTGTGCAAAATAAAGAGGTTGAAGCAGTCTTCCAAGTTCCCTTTTTGTTCTACCATTCTGCTGCTCTATGAATTCCTTGTGCAGTAATGATCAGATGAGGAAGGAACACTCAGGTACAGCCAGTGCAGCCACTTTTCCTTGAAACCTGCAAGTATTAGTGGGGAGCTCCTCCCACACCCTCCTTTCTCTCTCTACCCCCCTCGCACCCTCTTTGTATCTCAAACCTGCTGTGACATCAAATACAACAAAAATTCTACTGAGAAACAAACCGAAAAGACAGACTACAGAGTTTCCATGACAGGACTTAATTTTATAAATATGTTTCACAAACTTCTATGCATGCACTTTATGATATCTTAAAATAATGGCAATAACAACTTCCCTCCAAACTATCTTTCCCGGACCCAAGATAACTATTCTCTTGCTTCTTATAGATGTTTATTACATGCCCATGCCATCTTAAAACACATGGATTTCTTATTTGACTTGATTTTAACCCCATAAAATGATAACACGTGGTAGACAAAGTTTTGAGAATTGCTGTCTTCAGTTAACATTATGTTACTAAGGTGGATTCGTGTCATTAAATGTCAAACTAATAGTAGTGGTGTTATTAAGTCATACGATTGTGAAGTAGAAACGTAGGAGTTGGAGACAGGGAAATACACTTGTTAAAACCTTACCGCTCATATGCCAAAAATCTTAGTTTCAGGCAGTAAGCAGAGTGGAAGTTAGCACAGGCATAGGGAAGTGAAATGAAATCGTTTCTGTGTAATTATCCCAACAGTGAATTTCCAGATAGAGCCGGATTTTCCTTAAAGAAGCAAATGACCTCCTGCCTTGGCCATGTCATGTCCTTTCACTGGTAAAATGGTTTCCCCTTAAATTGAGTCCTCTCCCCACCCCTTTACTGTGGTTCCCAGTAGGACCTACCAGCAGGTGGCCGCTAGGTGGCCACCTAGCCTTTCTTACAATTTCCCTGGCGTGGATTCTGCATTGGAGTAAATGTGTCCTTTACATGGTTTATTTATTTTTGTTCAAATTGCTTTCATGACAGTTATTCAAACTTACAACCACTTCATACTGCTAAATTGGCACTTCAAACCGGGTAAGTGGAACAAAGCAATTGTTACTGCAAATAGATGGAAAGCAGCAGCGAGTTTGAAAGCAGGAGAAGCTGAGCTCTGGGGCTGTGAGTCCAGACTGCAGGCCCGGCCAACCTTCCCTGGGTTTTCTGCCTGCTGGGTGAGAGCCCACCTTGTCCTGCTCTGTCCTGGACACACCGGCCCCCATTCCTGGGATTTTGGCGGTTGGGCCCACATCCTTGCTCTGGACCTGCCCCATCAGAGCATTTAATCCCTCTGACTTGGTGATTGCTGAGGCACAAACAAGTGACTTAAGCCAAGTCAGCAAAAACTCATTTCTAGAACTTTTTGGATACTCTTAGGACAGATATTTTCATTCTATACCTGGGTTTCTCAGAGAACAGACTCAGCCCCTCCAAAACAAAGCCACAGAGATAAGGCTGGTTAGAGCTGGAGGACAGAGGCCCTGGGTGTGCCCTCCACCCCCTGCACCTGCAACTCTCCCCCCCCCCCCC
This sequence comes from Loris lydekkerianus, assembly GCA_963574355.1. Classification (NCBI taxonomy): domain Eukaryota; kingdom Metazoa; phylum Chordata; class Mammalia; order Primates; family Lorisidae; genus Loris; species Loris lydekkerianus. Next base: position 14,952 of record CAUYPK010072182.1, on the reverse strand, counting down.
CGCACCTGCAGCCCTCTCCATACTTGGGTTTTCTCAGTTTACAACTCTGAGCCAGTTTCTTTACTTGTAACCCACACTCCTGCAGGTACAAAGGCAAACACCATTTGTTTATGTTGTGACTTGACTGTGTGCTAGCTGTCACTTTGGACAAACCACTTTGTGAAGAAAAATAAAGTGTTAAGCCCCCAGCTGACTGAATGGATTCTTCTTGGCCAATGGGACAACAGAAATACCCTAAATCTAAGTTATTGGCCATGAGAAGGGAGGTCAGACATGCCTCTCCATGCCCCCCTACCCTCCTGGAGTTGCCTTTTGTATTAATAACTCATTAACAGGCCTAAGGCTGTGAGACAAAGCTTGAATCACACCTGCAGGCCATTGATTCATTGAACAATCACTTGACTCTGAATATATGTCTGATATACATCTGGTGGTTTGTCTCTGCTCTACAGAGTTTAACATAAAACATTCCAAGCCTTTAGACAAAGGTTTCTTTTTTTTTTTTAACCAATTATAAGTCAAAGGATGTCTATTTATTTATTTATTTCTTGAGACACAGTCTTACTCTGTTGCCCAAGTTAGAGTGGCACCAGCGTAGCTCACTGCAAGCTCAAACTCCTGGGTTCAAGTGAGAATCAAAGAACCTTTGTAATTCCCTGCCTTGAGATGTCCTGCCTTTTGGGGCCAAAGTAGTGTACCCCTTCTGTGTATTCATGTATGACTTTGAGTGTAATTCTGATCCCCCTGAAATGTATGAAACCAAACTGTGACTCAACCATGGTGAGTCCATTTGCTCAGGGTTCTTGGGCATGGCTCTCTGGTTCAAAGCCACTCATATTTCTCTCAGAATAAACCTCTTTACATTATTGTATGCCCCGGCCCGCGGGGCTAGTTCAGCAGGGACCTAGGATATGCAGCTGAGAGAGTGGAACAAAGGGAACAAGAGACACGAAGAATGGGGAGCAAGACAGGATTCTGATCAAACTCCCCAAAACTTTATTTTTTAACAGCCATTTAAATACAGGCGGAGGGGAATAGGCCTGCGGGTGAGTTTAGGGTGGGGGTTTTCTGATAACAGGTGTGATGTTTTTAGTGTCTGGAACCAAGTTCCTGGAGCCAAGGGTAATAATGCCCTACTCACCCTTAAATGCTTTCCAGCTGTGACTATTCCTGTTAAACCGGCTATGAATATTCCTGATAAGCTTATTCTTAGGTTTTCGGCTCCCGGCACCCTGTGCCTAGAGAGAGGGTCTCCCCAAGAGCTTGTGTTCTGCCTCCTGGGGGACCACACCCAGCACATCTTACTGGGACTCTCAGAAGGGGCTGGCACTTCCTGGATCAGGGGATCCCTCCCACACACAGCTGCTTACCTGCTGGCTGGCTAACGACAAGCTGACCCAGGAGCAGGAAAATCCATAGTGATGGTCTGCCAGGTGTCAGGGAGGCTCACACACACACACACTGATCAAACCACTGGCACATGGAATAGATGGCCCCCATGTCCCCAATAGTCTGCCCCTCCAGAAACCACTGGTTAGGAATTTGTCCTGGGAAGACCTTGCCAGGTAAATGGAACATCATCTGGATGTGAGGAGAAGGTGACACTCCAAGTGTGGCAGCAGCCCCAGTCCAGAGAATTATCCTGATTACTCGTTTCTCCTGAAACCAGTCATGAGCTGCCACAGCAAAGGAGACAGGGTTTGTTCTGTCTTAAGCGAGCATGTAAGTAAGCAAGTATCAATATTTAGAAAGAAAAAGATATCAGTCAAAACCATGACAGTTAAAATGCATAGCAGCCGGGCAGGCCCACCTAGGCTGATTTCGGACAGAGGTGCCTGAGGAGGACCCCCATGTCTAGGGCCTGTTCGTGGCCGTGAGCTTACTCTTGCCTTTCCTCTCTCCCCCACCCCTGTGAGTTCTACCTGCCCTGGGCCTCATTCACTCTGCAATCCCTGTCACCCTCTGCACCAATTCAGACACTGCCTCTTCCAAGCAAGCGTGAGCTGAACCCCCTCAACTGGAAGTGATCACTCACTTCTCTCTAAAACTCCAGCTGAGGTTGTTTGAGGCTGAACTTTCCACCTGAGACCTTGCTTATGTATTTGAATTTTGCCCCAGTAGCCTCGGGGACCAGCTGGGACCTGGGGAAGGTTGTGATGGAATGTCCTTAGTATTGAGGATGACAAGGGTGCTCTTATCAACCAACTCTCAGTAGAACCAGCACCAAACAGTTCTTGGCCACATCTGCAGGAGGAAAGGCCAAGCTAAACTCAGTTGGACTTAGATGCACTTGGTGTGGCCAGGTAGAGTGGGCCTGGTGGTTAGGAAGTTGGTGCTAAGCCCTCCTTCCCTAGGGCTGGGTGACCCATCAGTACACTGAGGGGTGCCTTAGGCACAGCAAATTAGGGGGACACATGAGAAAGGAGAAAAGTTCAGCTATAGGGAGATGTATTCAGAACTTTACAATTATAGACTTTCTTGGCCATGGTCAAATAGGCCTCCTGGATGAGGTGGCTTGGCTGAATTTTAAAGAAATAATTTTACTTCCAGCATCCATCTGAGTTTTGTTTTCATGTCTTATACTATTTATTTATATTTTGGACAGTGTAGGTTGCGGGGCTCCATAGCATTTTTGTTACACAAGGTCCCTAAAATCCTTATTCTACCCATGGCTATGTCTCCTTAAATTTGTGACATTGGGTGTGGCTGGGAACTTCCTCAAGCTTAACTGCTTCATTTGCAAAACCAGAATGGTAGTAGCTGCCTCAGAGAGATGCTTGATTAAATTCGGCAAGACTGGTTTCAGTTCCCGGCACAAAGCCTGGAGCGGGGTGAGCACTCAGCTAACACAGCCATCCTGTCACTGTCCAGGCACAGAGGTGAGCAAGGGTGGCCCATGTCACTGGGGAGAAGAAGGGAAAGGAACTAAGCCCCTAATCTAAACCAGGCATTGGAAATTTCCAGGTGATTATTTTTATTTCAACATACCCTTTCTGAGTGCCTAAAATGAGCCAGTCACAGCACCAGGGACATGGAGGGGGACACCTAAGTTAGCCTAGGGATGGCTGTCATTGGGAAGACCCCAAGGTGAGCTGGGTTTTAAAGGACTGTACTAGAAGCAAGTTTACTGAAATCCAAGTGCCCTCCAGAGCTCCTCCTCCTATTCCCTGCCCCCCTCCCCCTCCATGCCCTGAGCAGTGAGTGCTGTTAGCAAGCTCCAGCCTCTGGCTTCCAGGAAGGGTGTTAGGGGAAGGAAGGAGTGTACCCTGGCCTTCTCCTTCCCAGCCACTGAAGACAGGCTATGCCCTAAACCAAGAGTTAGGGGTCCTGTTAGGTGACCCCATCGTCACAGCCTTTGGCTTCAGGTCTCAGAAGTTGCTTCCTCATCCCTCAACCCAGGCCAAGGAGTATTACCTGTGTCCGTGGTTCCTGCCCCAACTCCTGTGGTTTCTCCACATTCAAACTCACCTTCATGAGCAGTGCACTTATGCAGCCCTCCTATTTCTCCTGGGACTCTGACTAGTGCAAGTAGGGATTACACAAAGAGGGAGGTAAAGAGAAACCACCACATATGAAAAGACCAATGTGGACTGAGGCCTGGAAAGGCCCTGTGCATGGGCGGGTAGTAGGTGTGGGCAGGTGAAGGGGGCAGGGAACCTGTGACTATAGGGCTCTGGTGATAAGCACTCTCCTTTGAGTGCCCACAATATGCTGGTCATTTGATGTGAAAATTTCAGAATTATTTCTTATAGCATCATCATTCATGGATTTTCTTACCGTGTTCTGGGAAAGCTTTAAAATGAAAGCAGTTATCAAAGTGAATGCAACCTTCCTGTACCTCCTTGTTAGCAGCCTCCCTCATAATTGAGACATTTTAACTGACTTTTCTTTTCTGGGAGAGTGTGGTCTCTTTGAGGATGAGGCTTGCCTCCCTCATAATTGAGACATTTTAACTGACTTTTCTTTTCTGGGAGAGTGTGGTCTCTTTGAGAATGAGGCTTGCCATCCCTTCTGGGTCACAGGCACACCTCAAGCTGAGGTTCAGGAGCTGTTGTTAAATTAATGAATGAATTTCTGGCTAGATAATGGCTGCTCTGTTACCTGGCAACACCCAAGCACTATTGTTTAGATAAGGAAGAAAATTAACATATTCATCAATTGGATTGTAGAGACTTCAATTGTTATAGCTCATGATTTAATTGTCTTGTGTAAAATTCATCAGCAGCTATTATAAGTCAACACAGAAAGTGAGAGAAATTTTCACATCTTGGGTCTTTATGAACTTCATTCTTGCCTTTCATAGCAGGCAGCAGGGGAAGCCAGCCCTGGGGCTTTCCTGCTTCTAACATCACAAATTAAATCTGGGGGCCAGCATAGGCTGTGATCGTTTATCACAAAAGGTCTGTGCGTGGAGGGAACCGTACTTGGTTGATGCATTTTCTAGTGCATCTGCCTAGAAACAGAATCTGATAGGTTGACGTGTCTGACTTGCACTGCTCAATATTATTTTTTCCTTTTAAAATATGTTAAAAGGTTGATTGGCTTTCCACGTTTGAAATTCAGGAGATTTTGCACACAAATTCGTGAAAAATCTGAAGATTTGCCAACATAGGCCGTCAGTTGCTGCTTAGTCACATCTGTTGGAGCCAAATATTAGCCCACCTACTTCAGACCCATCATCAACACTCCTGTGGCCTCAGCATATCCCTTGGTCAGGCCCACCTTGACATTCTCACTCAGCCTCCCTCCCTCATTCATGTCACTACACCCTGTGCTGCCCACCAGAAATTAAGGCCCCAGATTATAGCGTGTGGAGGATCATGTCTATAGATGGACACGTATGGCCCACCATGGGTAGCTCTGTGCAAAGTAGACAGAAGACTTCCTGGAAGTTATTTCTTGGGATCATTTTATATTACAGATACGTACAGTGTTTCAAATTGTAAAGGTACACATTTATTATGGGAATGGGCTAGGATTACTTCCGGGGGTGTATGCGGTCCTCGCTTCAGTCATAGAATACAGCTTCAGGGTAGATTAACTTTCAGAAAAACACAACCTGTCATCCATGGGTTACAGGTGAGAGGATGTGTGAATGATCTGTCTGACGGGGCCCCCGGGTGGTCCAGGCAGGCCTCCGGATCTTGGCACTGCATTAGAATTCACAGCCTGGGTCTGATCCAATTTCTCTCCTTTGAAGCCTGATATCAGTGTGTAAAAGCTGCCCCAGTGATTCTCATGTGCAGCCAAGGTCACTGGGCCCAAGGAAGTCAGTCATCTTAAGGTCAATGATTGTGGGATTGAATTACATTTGAGGATGAAAAGCTGACCAGACCAAAGACCCAAGATTGTGTGTTCACCCTGAATCCTTCACCCAACACAGCAAGTGGCGTATGGTAGGTGCTCAGTATGTCTGTATGAAAGGGAAGGAGAGAGAGAGAGATGCGAAGGGAGAGAGACGGGAAAAGAGGAAGGTGGGAGCAGAGGTGGGAAAGAGAGAATTGTTGTGAAAGCTTATGGCCTGCTTGATACTAATTCGGCCGTTCTAGAACATGGTTATTGTGTCAGGTTTAAAGAAGGGTATAGGAGGCCCCAGTACGACTTCACTGGCTTGGGAGAACTTTATTTGCTCAGCTTGCTCTCGTCCGTAGGCAGTCTAGATTCAAGCATAAGTACATACAGCTGAAAAAAGAGAGCCATTTGGGCCTGCAGAAGAACAAACACACATTTCAAGGATGAGTTGTCTTCTGGAAGCTGAATGGCGGCTCTGATGCCCAGCTCCCAGCGAGGGCCCAGCAGGACCTGTGAGCTCACTTTATTTCTTCCATCAGAATCCCTATGAAGCACTACTACCCCTACCTCCCGACCTCCAGCAACGGAGCCCGGGGGCATGGGGACTCCAGATAGCAAACATCCATCTAAAGGTCTGTGATTTCCAAAGTTTGTGTCTCGTAAAAATTTAAACACTTGCTAAATGAAAACAACACCTTTTGCTTCTCTTTCTGGCAAACACCTTCCACAGGAATTTTCTCACTTCTCTGAGGTGACATATTGCACCAGCAATTCCCCTGAAACTAGAGCTGCTAAAGAAAGAATGGGGGAGCCAGGCAAGGCCTGCCCTCCAGGAGTCCCTGCAAGTAGCTCTGAGGGCAGGGAGCAGAGGGCACTTGGGAAAGGAAGGGGTTCAGGGCTGTATTTAGGATGGCCTTTGAAGATCAAGGGTGGTGGCTGGACGTGGGAGACATGTTACCACCACTCAGAGGACAAAGAGAGAATGTGGGCACACAGGCAACTGGAAGATGGGGAGCAAGGAGGTATCCCATGCTAAGGAAACTAACACATGCCCACCCTGGGGTTCTTGGGACCACCGAGTGGCTGCCTCTGGAAACTTCCTGTAAATCAGTCTCAGAGGCCTCCTGTTGGGCACCTGGGTATGGGCACCTTGAGAGCCAGTCTACATTCAGACCAGGGCCTCAACATCTACCACCTCATGGGATCCTTCCTTACAGAAGGCCTGCAAAGGGAAATGAGATCCCTGCCTTCAGCTGAGAGATGGTAGGTCAGGGAGATTATAGGGTGAGCCAGGGCAGCACATCCATTAACTTAGGTCATGCCCATCAGTCCAGTTGTGGTACAACAGAAGGTTCAGGCAACTCCACACTAAACATCACTGCCAGTAAGCGGGCATGCCATCTGAAACTAACACTGACCCTGGAGACACACAGTGTCCATCTCTCCCTCCCTGAGTGGAGCTGTTGCCACACACTGGTGCTCCACAGTGAGCCATGATGGCCAAAGAGGTTGTGCCAGCAATCCCCATGTGGCTGCAGGCTTTGTAATCAGAGACACAGGTGGAGCAGGGTGAGCTGATGGTCCCAGGATGAACAAGGCAGTGATGAACAATCCTGGAGCTGGGAGGGAGAGCAGGAGTATAGTCTGCAGTGGCCCTGCCTTGAGCCCTCACTGAGCCCTCGTGGTGCCTTGTCTCTGGCCACTGTGCTCATCACAGTTTCCACGATGAGATCCTCATACCTCAGTCCCCCTCCTGCCATCCCTGCTGGTGTCCTCTGCAGACACTTCTCTAAAGTCCTCCTCCTCCTACCTCTCTGCACTGCCTGCGGTTCTCCCTGGCGGAGCACACTGTGTTTCCAGCTGCTATTTGTTTTGCTAGGGCACCTTTTCCCACCTTCCCAGTTAGGTGTTGCTGTTTCCTGGAGGCCCCCTCTGAATGCATTCTACCTGGGTGGGGCAAGGTATCCTTCCTCTGTTCCCAGAGCACATGGTGCGACCCTCTTGCACAGGCAGCACCCTGGAGAGTGACCACCTGTGAGGGTCTCTTCCTCTCAGGTTTGATCTTGTCATGAACGGGCCTGCATCTGACTTCTTCCTGCAACCATCAGCACGGAATGTTTTTGAGCAACCAAGGGAGTGAATAAAGGGATGCCTCTTAGCACAGGTGTCCCAGTGAATATCTTTAGACATTTATTCCTTAGTGTGATTTCCCCTTTTTTTTCTTAACTATAGGAACAAACTTTGATATCTCTGTCTACAGTGAACACTTAGGGGGGAAAGCATGAAGGCTGGGGAGACTCTTGACCACATGTCACTGGCATAATAACTTTAGGTGAGTTAGTGTCACCAACTGTGATGCAATAAAATTCCCTTGCACTTTCAAGATTCTAGTCTAGCAGCAAGCAAAGAAAAGGAGAGTCTGAACACAACCCTGAGAACACAGGGGCTCTGTAAACATGGAGGTGACCACTTGGCTGCTTCCCTAAGGATACCCAGTGAAGCTCTAGTCCCATACGATGCTCTACAAAAAGATGTTTCCAAGAATATGCAGTCTTGGAAACACTGCTTCTCTTGGAAATTCACAGAACAAATTAGCGTATTAGAGACTCTAAAAAGACTTGCTGCTCAGAAACCTGGTTTTAGCTCAGCATTTTCCAAAGGTAAGTAGCCATGAAAAAAACTGTGAGTATGTATAACATTCATTAGGAACAGCAGCACATGCTCTGGCAAATGCTGTCACAATACTATTTCACAGTGATATTCTGATAAAACTCTGATGACAGGAGAGGTAATCACGTGGAACTCTGAGGACTGTTGTTCCTTATTTTGGGAAGAAGCTGAGCTCAGCCATTGGGGAAAGATAACCTCTTCCCCCTACTGTGCTCCGAGTGACCACCAAGCATAAAACCATGCCCAGTGTTAACAACCAAATTTTCAAATGGAAAATGATCAGATTTCTGCCTCACTGCACTCCTACAAAAGGTCCATTCTGAGTGCTGCTCTGCAATGTGCTGTCTGTCACATTGACAGGACAACCAGAGACAAAAAGCCCAGAACAAATGTCTCCATCTTCCCTTGGTTTAGCCCATCCAGAGTGCACACAGCATCTTTAGGAGAAAGAGCTGTCTAAGTGCAAAGGGCATTGACAGTCAGTGCTATCAGCCTGGGAGGGAGAGAGCTGTATTTTAGGGCAAGGGACCAAGCACTCTGACTTACGTGCACCATCATGTGAGACCCTGTGGCAGCTAGAAAGTCAGGAAGGAATAATTATCCCTTTGGACAGCAAAGTGAAGCCTGTCTTCCCAATTATCAGGAGAGAAACAGGTCAGAACAAAGACGCTGGGGGTCCTTGCTAGCACCACAATGCTGAAATGGGCTGTTTACACCTGCCAGAGCTTTTTGGAGCCCTCCCTAATAGACAGGACACTGCAGGAGCTCTCAGCCCTCCTGCCTTCCAGAGCACTGAGGCTCCAGATATCTCACCAACTTCTCTGCACTGGGCCTGGACAGCGTCCATCTCCTGACAGCTTCCTGCCCAGCGTCTCCCCCTCCAGAGGGGGCTCTGACAGGGCAGCATCCTGTATATGCCAGACTGTCATGGCTGCCCCCTGACTTCCGGGCATGCCACGAGCTCCTTCCCACTGGCTTTAACACAGCAGCCCTTTATGATCTAGGCCTGCTTTACTGTTTAACTCTGGTGCCTTAAATCCCATGACAGAAACTAAAATGATCAACCTGCCTGTTCTATGCTTTTGCTCAGGCCTTCTCACCTCCTCCTCATCTTCCTATCCTCCTCCTTTCAGTCTGCCCAGATACTGCCAACATCCTGCCTCGTGTGTCTTCAAAGGAAACGCTGACAGCGCCACTACCAAACGCTCTGGTGTGTGCAGTCTTCCTCTCATGTTTTGTCAACTCGTTTTACAGGCTTTCTGCCCTAATGGTACTTTCTCTTGCGTGTCTGTTTGCTATTTCATTACTTTCTACTGTTTGGGTTTGCTGGCCCATTGAAAACATTCGTAAAAAGTGATCTAATTCCTGTATAATGTACAACAGAGATGGCAAAAGAAGGCATCAGATGTTAAATGATAATAAGATGAAATGACAAATAACTTAATAAATTTGAAAATTTAAATGACATGAACAATTATCTCAAAAAAATCATCAGTTGATACAAGAAGAAATAGAAAACCTAAATAATCCTATAGCTCTTAAAAAAACAAAATCAGCAATTTTCCCTGGGTAGATATGTATTCTTGCTGGGTATGCTGAGAGATTCTTGATAACTTTCAGCTTAGTCTTGCATCAACAATATACAATTCTAGAACTTGGATTTTAACTTAGAATTGAAAACAATGTAACCTACACATTTGTACCCTCATACTAATTTGAAATTAAAATCATTCAAAATTGAGATATATCATATATCATAAAATCATTCAAAATTTTATATATATATAAAATCTCAATTTTGCATGATTGCCATCAGTCATCAGACCCTTTTCAGCACCCCAGTGGAGACTGGGAGAAGGAAGACAGATGATCACAGACAACCCTTTTGCTCCAATTATTTCCTCTGGCCCTCCTAATCTAGGTTTTCTGTGCATTTTGCAAAATTTGAGAATGATAAATTCCTTAGGCTTCCTTCTTCCTTTCTCTTCGTAGGAGCCAGTTTCAGCAGTTCTGAATCTGGATTGCTGCTCTTGTTTCTCACAAAGTGTGGTTGAGGAAGAGATTTAGCTGGGGTGACCAGATGATTTGGTTCTGTTCTCACTGAAGTGTGAATCATGTTTTCACACTGCAATGATAATAAAGAAGCTGGAATGGGAAAGAGGCACATGGTGGAGGAGAGAGTTCAAAGGGAAAGGACACTGTCCCACTCTGTGACTCCTGAGGATCTTTACCCAGAAGACACTTTTTGGGGGACCGCTTGCCATGGGAAGACAGCCATGAGGCCTGTGCACAAGGCGTGACTGACGGCCTTGGCTGGGAAGGCCTTGACCCTCTTCATTCATGGGCATTTAGCCTTTGACCTTGTAGGTAAATGAGCTCTGCCTTCTTCTCCAGTTGCTTTATTGCCTGATGACTCTAGTTGCATAGTTTGTGGATTGTATTTCTTTAGTGTCCACTTTGCTCTTTAGTTTCGTATACTTATTTAATTGTTCTCAGCTGACGTATGCCTGAATGACTCTCTTTTATCACACTTTTACTTTTATCCCTGGCTTATATTATTTTATCTGGTTTTCTCGTCACATTCCAGTTTTATTTGGGGACTTTTTTTTAATCTTCTTCATTTTTATCTTAGCCTTGTTATTTGCCTTTTATGCCGTTTTAAATTATTTTTGCCTTGACTCATTGTTTTGCCGATAGCATTCTACTACTTTATTGTCTTTTATGCTCTTTAACTACAAAACAAACAGTCTAAGGCGGAGTCAGGAGGAAGGATTTGTGAAGGTTGTCCAGTATCTTAGAAATATCTCGGGTGGCAGGAAAGAGTAAGCAGATACTCAGGCTAACTCCGTATATACAGTGAAGACTTAGTGAAAAGGTATAGACAAATGTCCAAAAATTTTGAGAAAAGAAGTGCAGTAAAGATTTTCAAGCCTCATTACAAATGGAACACTACCGACTTCCATGTGCATCTGTCTCTCACTCTGGCTTCTCCTCTGCCCTTTGGCTCCATGTGCTGTCTCCAAACAGTGGGCGTCTGCTTTCTCAAGCCACCCACCACTGAACTCAAGTCTGTGTGCCTCAGAGTCCAGAACCTATTCCTATGTAACTGGGTGGGTTACCGTGAGCCATTTCCAAATACCAGGATAGAGGATGTGATGGGGACGCTCAGCTTAGCTCAGTTTTCAGCTTCCAACCTTTATCCTTCTCCCCCAGCTGTAGCAGTTGGGATGGCAGTGAGGTGGACTCGAGGTTGCTCCTTGAGGCTGAGCAGCTAGATTCCTAACCCAGGCTGCTGATGGAGCGGGAAGGCAGGGAGGCTCTTGCTTTCTTCTTTCCAATGGTCCAGTGGCTGTATTACAGCCTCCTCACAAAGCTTCTTCTCTTTTCTGCATTGTTCTTCTGTTTTTTCTCACTTTCTTCAGTTGAACAATAATCCAGTAGACAGTTATCACAATTTCAAGTCTTCATCCCAAGGGGTAAATTCTACATCTATTTTGCTTTTAAATGCTGGAACAAAAGTTGGTGTTTTTTGTTTGTTTGTTTGTTTTACCACAACACAACTTTATAAAACCAATGTCTTATCTGACTGTATTATCACATTTGGCAAGATCTTCCAATAGGAAAGCAAAGTCTAGGTTTAATTGAAATGAAGTGCCATGTTATTTGTTGCATTCTCATAAAACTCCTTGGAAGGAAGCACAATGAAAAGTCCATGAGCTGGGTTTGTGTTCTTCTTTTTCCAATGTGACTGATTAAGTCCCATGTTGATGCTTTTAGAAGATAAGAAAAGGAAGAGCCTCTTGCTGTTTACCTTATTTCTTTCTCTTGGTAGCAGATTCATACAAGAATTGGTCATAGCTTCCATGATTTCCAATAGTGTTTTATACACACACACACGTATGCACCTCTAACAATGTTTAGGTCAACAAGGGACCACACGTATGATGGTGGTCCCATAAAATTACATGGAGCTGAAAAATTCCTGTCACCCAGTGACATCATAGCCATCGTGATGTCTTATGGCAATGCCCTGTTCATGGATTTGTGGTGATGTGGGTGCAAACAAACCTACTTCACTGCCAGTTATATAAGGTTTAGCAAATGCACCCATGTACAGTACATAATACTTGATAATAAATGAGTATTACTGTTTATGTATTTACTATACTTTGTTATTTTAGAGTGTTCTCCTTCTACTTATTAAAAAAGTTAACTATAAAGCAGCATCAGACAGGTCTATCAGGAGGTATTCCAAAAGAAGTCACTGTTATCATAGATGATGACAGCCCCATGTGTGTTGTCACCTCTGGAGACCGTCCGATGGGACAATGTGGAGGTAGAAGGCAGCAATATTGATGATCTTGACCCTGTATAGGCCTAGGATAATGTGTGGGTTTGTTTTTAAGCAAAAAAATAAAAACTTAACAAGTAAAGAATAGGTTTAATTTGAAGTAGAAAAAAGCTTGTACACACAGAATAAGAATATAATTAAAATATTTTTGTATGGCTGTACAATGTGTTTGTTTTAAGCTAAGCATTATTAAAAGAGTCAAAAAGTTAAAAAAATTAAAAAGTTTATAAATTAAAATGGTACAGTAATCTGAAGTTAAGTTATTACTGAAGATAGAATATTTTTTAATATTCTAGGCACACAGTGTTTATAAAGTCCAAGGCCTTCCCATTTCCTCACGACACACTCCCTGACTCACCCAGTCCTACGAGCATTATTCATGATAAGTGCCCTACATGGGTGTACCATCTTTTATGTTTTACACCATGTTTTTACTGTGCCTTTTCTATGTTTAGTTATGTTTAGATACACAAATACTCATCATTGTGTTACAGTTGCCTACACTATTTAGTACAATAACGCTGTACAGATTTGTAGCCTAGGAGTGATAGACTACAAATACCATCTAGCATAGGTGTGTAGTAGTCTGTAGCATCCGGTTTGTGTAAGTACACTTGATGATGTTTGCACACCAGTGCAATCTCCTGTCAGGGAATATCTCCCATCTCTCTTCCTCCCCACCATGTGTGTATGTATATGTGTGTATATACATATATTCGTATTATATATATATATATATATACACACATATATTTGTAAATATATATACACGCATACATATATAAATATATACACACACATACAAGATACTTCATTTAGCACTGCTCTGGATGACATATAGTAGACTTTCAGCAAGTATTTAAAGAATAAACTCCAAAAGGAGAACTTATGTCTGCACATATTTAATTATATCCCAGGCACTTTACAAGCTTAGCCTATGAGAGGCCAGAAACCATAGCCTTGCTGAACAGAGTCCTTCCAAAGGCTGAGAGTGTGCTGCTGGCACTAGGAAAAATGGTGCTCAAACACAGCTGCCTTAATCTACTTACCATTGAGGCTATATATGCTTTCTGTCTGCCAAGGACCTCAGGCTGAGGCTTTCACCTGGCTCTGGGATCCCATTTCTCCTCTGATCCTGACTAGGGGGAAGGCAGCAGGGAGGTGGTAAGGATGTAATGGGAAGGACTTCTTTAGACACTGGCTCCCAGAAGGTGCATGAGCATGGAAATAAGAAAGATTAAGTCATTTACTGGCCCTGGTTGGATGAGTCACCTGACTTCTCTGAGCTCCTGTTTACTTCTCTCTAAAATTTGGTAATGGAAAATAAAATGTGGTAAAAATAACAGTCTCAGGTGCCAGGACATTATTAACCCAGGATTAGGCATGCTAATAGGTTTGAAATGCCGCATCTAGTGCTTGATGTCTATATTGCACATGCTCAGTTACGTGTGACTTTCCCCCCTCCCTACAGCAATGGGTGCAACTGAAACCTCCACTCAGCCTGCCTGCTACTTCCTGAAATGTGCTCAAGGTCTGAAGCCTCCAGGCGCTGTTGACTGTCAGTGTCAGCTTAGCAGCTGGGCTTCCCCTGCCATAGCACATTCTGCTCCATTCTGATCTTGCTGTCTGGCAAGAAAGGTGCTAATTGAAAACCCCTAAAGAGCTGCCACATTCTGGGGAATTGAAGAGGCAAGGATGAGTCACTTTCCCCTGTAGTTGCTGCTGGATGTTCTTCTGCAGGAACTGAGACCATCTCAATAGGCAGGAGCGTGTTGCTCTGCTGATAGTCTCGGGTGCCACCCTGGCCAAAAAACAAGAATGAGATCTCTGGACTATGCCCCCACAGTGCTGTAGGGGACTGATCCCAGGGGAGGTCACTGCGCTGTAAGGGTTGCTGAGAAGGGGAGGCGGGAGTCAGTGTCTCTTCAGAGTAGCTTGCTGTCTGAGACTTTCCTGATCACAGGAAAATCATTTAACCAGGGCCCTGAGCCATTATGGCGCTGCAGGCCTTGAGTCCAGGGAAGGGAAGGCTCACACTTTCCTGAAATGCTAACATGAGAGCAGTGGAGTGCAGTGATGCAATATGTTATCCTACCAGGGAAGGATAAATGAGAGGCTGCATTTTAAAGTCAAACAGGAAAACCCACTACCCACTTTTAAATGTTCATGCCCAGTACATCTTCCTTTAGAAATGCCTAAAGTTACTGCTGATTGCCTCCCAAAGGTGGGGTTACCATTCTTCTTTTGACTTTCTTTTTTTTTTATTTCTAAATTTTATCTACTGAGCTTAAAGATAAAAATTGAAAATGAAACAAAATCAGGAAACACCAGTTTAGGTTATACTGAACCCAAACAAAGGGACTTTCTTGGTGGAATTTCAGACACCCCTGGGGGAAGATTTGTTGGAATAAGAGTCATCTGTAACTGAAAAAAGACCCCAGCCAGGCAGTGGGCTAGCTCTGACAATGCTGGGCTTTGGGAATCGCCAGAAATGCTTGTGGTCTGTGTGCTGGAGAAGTTTTAAGAATTGTTGGAGTGAGCTCATCCTTGGCTATCTTCAGTAATTCATCTGTGCTATTATTTGGTCTCATTCCTCTTTTAGGGAGATGAAGTGTGCTTAGTTCTCACAGGATAAAAAA
>CAUYPK010072179.1:0-37359 GCA_963574355.1 Loris lydekkerianus | reverse complement strand
CTAGAGCCGCATGCGGCTCCCGGCCAAAATGAATTTCGGCTCTTTGCCTCTTATCATTATTTTGCATACTGTGGCTCTTTGCCAAGTTTGGATTTTGTTATGCTGCTTCTGAGGAGGGACCTCTGAGGAGCGATCTCCGAGCGCGTAGTCGAACTTGTTCGCCACCCCTCATCTAGAGGCTGATTCTTAAAACCTGTTTATGGGGATGCCCAGGTACCTGCTAGGAACTCTTTGTGTAGACTCAGCAGTGTAGGTACCCAATACTGAAGACTATTGCTTTATAAAATAAATAGTTTAAAAAATTGTTTTAGTGATGGTTTCCACAATTGCCTTTCATTGATGAGGTTTTACAAGTCCTCCTAAAGAAATTTGTAAAAGAAGAATGATTTGAAATGAAAACAGCAGGGCTGCTACCACTTTAGCTGGCTGCATTTGCCTTTCTCCTATATGAACACACATGGGCCACCGTGTCCACCTGAATGCTCAGTTTTGCTGGCAACAGAAAAGTCTCCCTCATGTATTACACTCAGTGGTTACATAGATTAATAAAGTTATTTATATATGAGACATTTTCCTAGGCTCCATGGATACAAATACATAAAAGAACACTGCCTAACTCTGAGAATGTACAGACGAGAAAGGAAAAAGCACAGTCACGACTGTATCATCCTCTGGGCTGTCTGGTCTATCACAGGACAGTGATTGGCACACGGGCAGCGACATCCAGTGTGGATGGGACCCACAGGGAGGCCCTTGCTTCTGTGAGATCAGAGGGGACATTTTCTGATAGAAACTCAGTGCAGCCAAAATATGGCTGTGCCTAGAAAGATATGGTTACAATGTCTTTTGTTCATTTTTAACATTACTCTCAAACTGAATAAAGACCCTGTCTCTTGCCCCGAGGAAGCTGCTTATTTCTGCTCATAATCACTTAGGGAGGGATTTCCCTCAGACGTGTTCTCTGTGAAGCCTCCCTTGTGCTATGAAAATGAAAAGTAGTTAGATAGTCTTAACCATGAAAGTTAAATTAGGTATTGGAATGTATAGAAGGCTATTGCTTCAATCATATCTGTAAAAGCAATCAATAGATTAAGCCTCTGTAGTTTCTTGGAGCTTATTTCTTATAATGGATTTATTGAAGTACATTTATAGGCCTAAAATAATTAGGCTTGATTCTACAAAATAGGTTTTTATCATCACAATGTATTGTCTTTAACTTTATTTTGAATATATTTCATGGTCATTCAATGAAACTCTACTGAACAGAAAAAAAAAATATGCTAAAAGAATACAAAAGCTGACACAAACAAATAAAGAACCTAAGTATAACTTATATTGTATAGATTTTTCTCATGCTTTAGTACAAATTAAAGAATCCTTTCTGCCAGCCACCAAACATGTAGCAATGAGTTTCACTTTCTTGCACACAATAATTTTTACTTAACAATAACTTTATTGATTCCTCCACACTTAAAGTTACTTAATTGGAAAGAAAAATATTATACACAAGACATTTTAAAAAATAACAATAGCAGTAAAGGGCAGCTGGTAGAGCCATAATGAAATTTTCTGTTGGGATAAATTTTAGCATTTGTGCAGAACAAGATCAATATTGGCTTATTTTACTTAGATATTTTGGATGACTTCACAAGAGTGTCATTTTCATCACGAAGTCTACAGAGGGACTCTTACAGAAGGTGGCAAAGGGATCTGTAAAGAATGTCCACGACACACAAAAAAAATTGTCACATTCAAAATATTGGTATGAACTCCTCCTAAACTAAATCTACAAAGTTATTTCTTAGAGTTTTATGAATCAAGCATATGAAATTCTAAACTTGTTGAAAATCAAAAAGAGCAATACTCATAAGATGCCAGCAAGACCTATAATCAGACAAAATGGAAATACTGAACCCGTCTGAGCACATTTCACAAAGTCATGTTTACTTTTTAAATATGAAACTCCCCTTTCCAGCTACTAGCTTTTTCCAGTAGACCAAATTGGAAGTAATTAACATGAATTTAAATTCTAGCATTAGGGGCTTGTGGACTTTGAAGACAATATTATTGCAAGTAACAGTACTATTAATGTTATTATCATTTTCATTTATTAATACACATTACAACTTCTGTGTGCCAGAACTACTGTACAAAATACAGGTTAGTTAGAACATACCTCAGAATAGGAATATTTATCTTCATAATGTTACAAATAGAGGCACTGAAGCTCAAAAGAAGAAAATTACCTCTTTTTGAACTATGAATAAGTATCTGATTCATCTAGTCATGGGTAAGACTATGATGGTCTTACCACTACTTGACACCTGTAAAACCTGCTCACCAAGAGATTCTGATACTGGAGTGGTGGAAGACATCTAGGCATTCATGAAAGCAAAAGTAATGAAGCAATATCTTTACTTTCTTGTTCAAGAGTATGCATGCTTTAGAATTCATAAACTGTAATTATCACAATCACTTAATAAATTTGAAATATTTTGATTTTGAGAGCCCTCACAGAATTAAACTATGGTATCTTATTGGTTTAGCCCCCTCCCCCAACGCCTAGGACTGTGTGTTTTGATAATGCTCTAGTTCTAATACTTAAGGTCTTAAATTTGGCCATCTGGAAAGGGATATTTGGAAATGTACCTTAGAATAGAAAATGTACTGGCCATTGATCCAAACAGCAAATATAATTTCATTTCTTTTCAGCTGATTAATGTTTATTTTTTTTGTCCACTTGCAACTGAAATCTACATCTTTGTGCATCAGTAAATAAATCTTTTGGGTTGAGCCTGTGCTGGATAATTTTATCACAAAATTTCTAAGCGACAAGTGTTAAAACAGAAGCAACAAACATAATATGTTTCCTGCACACCACCTGAGCTTTTAATTTACTTTGGTGCACAGTATCCTGATTAAAACTGTGTGATATATTATTGCATTGATAGACACTCTCAGCAGCACACTATAGTATTTTTTTTTTTTTTACTAAATAAAAACCTAACAGAAAAAATTCATGTTAGTGGAATCTATTGAATAGTCTGATTTACTATACTTTTTAAAAGTTTTAGTGAATAAAGGACTTCTTTATCTTTCTTAATTATTTCCTCTATGAATAAGTTCCTTAATATTCTCTCATAACATTGATTTCATTTGATGTGAGATAAATACCAGACAAATATCACTAGATTCTCATTGTAACCCTCTGAATATTACAGGACATCAGATAACTATATAACTATACAGGAAAAGTCAAACAGAATATGTTTAATTTGTGAGTGTTGTTACATAAGCTTAGCTTTACTTAGAAAATCTGCTAAGTTTAACGAGTATGTATTTTTCATTTCTTAGAAGAAAACTTAACATTATCTCTGCAAAACATATTGATAGTAATACATAGATACCAGTATTTAATAAAACATCAACTTCTTTAGAACAAAGCAGTGCTTAAAGTTATATATTGTTTCAAAATTAAATCAACAGATTCAATGTTGGTACATTTGGTGGTTCCTAATACTCACTGTTTATCGAAATCACCTGTGGACATCTGGACCACACCCTATAGAGATTCTTTGTATTTGATCAAGCTTGGAATCCAAGCAAAGAAACTAAAAAAAAAAAAAATCTTCCTAGTTATTGCTAAAGTGCAGTCAGAATTGAGAACTACTGGTTCAGATTAAAATCAAAGAGGATAATTAAGAACTATTCAATCACGGAATAAAATGAAAAATAATTTTTAAGAGAAATGTTTTGATACAACAAGACACTCAATTTACTGCTCAATATCAGAAACATAGTCAATTTCCCATCCTATAGTCACATAAATTTCTTATTTCTTTTCATTAACAATTAATTTCTACAGGGAACATTTGTCTGCTACCTAACAAGATGTTTAATGTAGAAAACAATTAACAGTAGATTCACAGAACCAGTTCATAGACTTTGAAGAAAGAAACATTTTTTGAGGAATGCCAATGTCTCTAACTGCCTGTGTCTCCTAGCAGCTATGCTAATGAGTTAACAAAATTGTTAATTCTTACAGAATTTTGCAAATAGATGAAACAAACTGAATAACTATCCCCATCTTTGCCTCTTGTAATGAAGTGCTAGTAAAAATAGTTATGGGGAGAATATTTTGCTCTTTCAAAGGAAAAAAGTTTCTGAACTGCAAAATTAGAAATCCAAAGATGTCTTTTTGCAATAATTATGCCCTGCCAGCTAGATGGTGGGAACATAATGTAAGATATTAAACAAAATCTAAGACGTGAAAAATGTGGCAAAGTGCAGTTTATGACAGAACTTACCTTGGCTGGTGTCCCCTTTTCCTCCCATGTCACTAGACATACAAACCAATGAAGAAAGCAGAGTTGAGAGGGAAAGAGAGGACCTCAAACCATGTTTGGTTAAGGGTACCCTGTCTATATGTCTGTGATAAGGGAAAAACTTCACTCACTGTGTATCAAAGCAAAGAGAAATATATCTGAGCAAGATTTTTCAAAAGGCCAACATTTTAAAAAAATGATGAAAGAAAAATCTACATTATTGCAAAAGACAGGAAAAATAACCCCAGCTGAGAAAAATAAAAATTATAGAATTACAGAAGTAAATTTTCCAGAAGTGGTTTGTGCTGTGAAACAGTAATGTGAACATGAATTCAATAAAATAATCCCAAAATGTGTTGCTGAAACATAAAGAGAAAAAATATGTCTATATTTCAGACATTAGGAAAAACATTTTGGACTAAAACACAGCATAAGAAAAAGCCTGAAAAATGGTAAAATGTTAAAAAATATAGAGATATCTGAAAATTAAATTACTAGCATTGAATACAAGCTTGAGATACATGCATTGATAAATTGATTCTATATGAAAAATAGAAATAAGTTAAAACTATCACAGAGAAACAAAATCATATGGAAGAAACAAAAGTTGACCCAATAGCACTATTACTGAATTACCAAGAGTAAAAACTATAACAAATTTATCAAAAAGTGTTCAGAAAGGCCAGATGTAGGGGTTCACACCAGTAATCTTACCAGTCTGGGACGCTGAGACTGGTGAATTGCCTGAGCTCACAGGTTCGAGACCAGCCTGAGGAAGAGTGAGACCTACTCTCTAAAAATAGCCAGTTGTTGTGGTGGGCACCTCTAGTCCCAGCTACTCGGGAGGCTGAGGCAAGAGAATTACTTGAGACCAGGAGTTTGAGGTTGCTGTGAGCTATGAGGCCATAGCACTCTAACAAGGGTGACAAAGTGAGAATCTGACTCAAAAAAAAAAAAAAAAAAAAGTGTTCAGAAATACAAGAAAAACATTTGTGATGAAGGACTAATCTGTGATTTGAAAAGACTACATCTAGTTCTATAAAAAATATATAAAGTATGTACAACAAAGACAATTTTAATTCACTTATTAAAATTTATTCATGAAAATGAAATTCTCACCATCAATGTGGAGAAAAGTAGTCTTTCTGGGAAAAAAAGTAAAGCCAGATGTTCCTTGAGATTTCTTTTAGGCACCTTTCAGTGACTGATAAATTAGAATAATATAGCCAACAAGTTAGACACCAATTATGAAGAAATCTCAAAGTAAAAGTACTCAGAGGATCCAGGCATTTTTTTATAACAAGAAATTACCTGATCAAATAATTCCAAAAAATATAAGAAGTATTTTATCATTAAAACAAAGGTAAAGAAAGAAAGATTAAGAAATGTCAGATTTCAAAGTTTTAAGTAGACCATTGATTGTAGAAGAAATTTCAGTGAGTTCTATGACTCTTGGCATACAACAGCACGGTACATAATAAGGTTATCCATCACAGGTATGTACTTATTTTTGGCCCTGGAGTCCGTGGAAGAAGACCTACTAAAATCAAGTCCTTTTTATTACTTTCAGAATAATCTGAAAGTTACTGAGATGCTGAACATTGTCAGTGATAGAACAGCCACACCTAAAGCCTACCTGCTTCTCTTGTGGGTGCAGATGTTAGAAGCCGAACATTACACTTCGATCCAGCAGAAAACTTACACATTGAACTAATTGGTTATAATGTAAGAACAAATAATTGTCTTCTTAAATGTCTGAATTGTCTTCTTAAGTGTCTGTGTTGGACAAAACAGATACACTTGAAACAAGCTTAAAAATGAGTAGGGAGAATCTACTCTTTAATGCTGTCAGTTAATATTTGTAGAGGCAAGAAATTTTTCTCAAGTAATTAGTTTGAAATTTTTAATGAGTTATACAATATGGTAGGATATAATAGCATTGATGTATGGTACATCAACTTATCCGAAAGGATTGTACATTATAAAATACTGATGATGCAGTGTTTCCAGATTAGAAAAAATATTCAAAAGTTGGAAAAATGGCAAAAAGATAGAAAGTATGTGTTTTTCTATCTATTTAGGAGCACATGCCCACACAAAATTTGGAAAAATATACTTTTCATTTCACTGTATACCATTAATTAAAGTTTAATCTTTACTATATTACTGTTAAAAGTATTATTTTAGTAATGTAAATGGTTCCCCTTTTATTTTTATACGATGTTGATGCAAATAATTTGCATGGGAAAGAATAGGTAATGCAAAGGTCACAGTTTATTGCTCATTGGACATTAATCAGTTTTAAAACTAGTCCAGCAATCTTAACCTAATGTTCTTTTAATTTCACATTGGTTATAAATAACTAGTTTATAAAATGTGAATGATTTCTCCATAAATTACTTAGTTTAATAAAATAGGTTTGTATTTATTTGATATTTTGCATGTTTACAAGTTTTAGTCTAACAAATTATATTTCAAGAGTCCTAAATGCATAATTCTAATCAGTGATAACACCTTAATAGTCAACTATCTTAAACAGCTTTGTCTACAACTTAATGTACTTCATTATCCATGTTGCTATCACCTTAAAAACCCTCTGCCTACAGCAGAAGACCCACACCTTTTGTGAAAGGATCTTTTGTAAAGAATTAATTCTTTGCCTACCTCACCAGCATTCTATCTTGCTCCATATGCCTTATGTTCTATGCCCCAACTGTACTGAGTCATTAATTATTACTGTGACCGTGTCAAGTTGTTTCATGGAAATGTTGAACTTTTTCTATTGGTGTTTTTTTTTGGTCTAGAATGGCTTTCCTCTAGTAGCTGATCCACACCTTGTCATCTTTCCAAAAATATCAACTATCAATTTAAAAAATAAACTACTATGTTTCTGGACTAATCATCTTACTATGCTTTCTCCTGGTCTTCAAACTAGAACTTAGGAGGTCTTTCAGCCCACCTACAATTGTCTATTATACTTATCTGTGTACGTGTCCGTTTCCATTTATCCATCTCAAGGGAATATCAGTGTATTATATGGCTTCATATGTCTAGCAATTGTGGTGCACAGTTCTCTGATACATAGAAGTTACCTGATACGTAATTATTGAAAATAAAAATAGTAGAAGATATGTATTGGGGAGACATTCATATGGCTTAACATCATAAGGTGAAAACTGGAAAAGGTTTTAGAGGTCAGCTGGTTTAGGATCTCTAAACAAAATAACGTCTGGATGAGTAAAATATAAATTCTACATTTTAAATATTAAGAAGATAGAAATATTTTTGCGTACTTGATGAGAAACAATGATCTAAACCTTTCATTTTCTATGAAGTTGAGGCAGAGATTAAGAAAATTATCCACTACCATGTGATTTTGTGATATACATATTGGAAATTAGTTAGGGCTTTTGTCTTGAGTATCGTAAGTTTCTCCTAATTAGTATCCAGGACTTGAAGGAAGTATTTTTTTAAAGATTCTTTTTCATTCTGATGATGAATCAGCCTTGCCTTTAGGAAACTGTGTTTATGGGCGGACTATGCCTAAGTAAAGGTATATGACCCCCTCATAACACATTGCTTTGCACCATCCCACAAGACACTCTGATCTTTTCATTTCAGCTTCTCCACTCTCAGTGATGCACTACATTCTCCTCAGAGGAACACCATGCATCATTTCAGTTCTTCTGAGACAAAGTAACATTACAGTGCTCAGCTTTTGATAATAACTTGACCTTTCAATTCAGTGATGTTCATACTGGTAGCATGTGAGATTTCTTTGAGAAAAATAAAAATAAAGTATCAAGAGGTTTGTGTTCTACTGTTAGCTTGGAATTCTGGCTCATTTAATACTGATGTATTGTCAAAAAGCCTAATAAACTTTATTGCCTTTCTCTGTGCAGAACTACAAAGCATTTTCTGTTTATTTTATGCAAATAATGACCAAAATAAAAATAAATATTTTTGAAAATAAACAAATTTGTACAATACTAGAGAAAGTAAGAGATGGTTGGAATAGTTTTAACAAGAGGAATGAGAAAGAAAAGATCATTATTATTTATACAAAAATAAAGGCAATAGTTATGGATGAATTCATGATGAAATATTATTTTAAAATAATAAAATATTTTTTGAAAATATGTCACCCTAACATTTAAAGTTTTTGTCTAAGCCTTATGAATGGGAAACCTTGGAAATAAAACATACATTGGCTACTAATATGTAAATTTGTTCTCATTTGTGAAACAGAAATGTAAGGTAATAAGGTTAAAAGAAAGTGATTTATGATTACCAAAAGGCTGCATAATCTGCCAATCTTAATGTGCATAATATTTGTGATTCATTTTGCTTCTTTTCTCTTCCTTCTTTCATCTAACCTAACTTCTATATTCCTTATTCTTTAATTGCTCAAGAGAGGAATTT
The DNA here is from genome assembly GCA_963574355.1 of Loris lydekkerianus. Lineage (NCBI taxonomy): Eukaryota > Metazoa > Chordata > Mammalia > Primates > Lorisidae > Loris > Loris lydekkerianus. The sequence goes on along the minus strand of CAUYPK010072179.1, from coordinate 28,612 downwards.
GTTGCTGCTAGTATATTTCCAGAATAAATGAAAAGAGAAACAGATTGAGAAACAGTCATCATTTTACTTAAGAAAATAATGAAAGATTTCATAGTTGCAAATACGTTCATCTGTAAACAATTTATTCTGTCGGTAACATAATAAGCAAAATCTAGTCATACACCACTGAGAATATAGGACTCATATACTTTAATGTAAGTGGATTTGTAAACAAGATTATTTTTTAAGGTTGTATTGACTTCATTGATTTTCATAAGCGTGTACTCTGTTGTAGGTAATGGCATTTTTATTGCTATTTACTAGTAAATAGTTGATATACCTTAGGGCATGTTTTTCTAAATGTAGTGGCAGAAACTAAAGGTGGAATGTGTCACCATTAACCTTGAGACTATTAAGTTTTACTGGCTTGCATTTCAACCATCTATTATTTCAATATGTCGTTGTGGCTATAATATTTATTTGGTATATGTATGAAAGTTCTATGAATTTTCTATTTCAGGGTTTAAGAGGCTTTAATAAAATGGAATAAATAATTTTTATGTTTTTAAAATAAATTATATTTTTTCCTGAAATATGACCAGCTTATCATTTCATCATTGCTTTTTCACGCATGCATGCACACCCACAAATGTGCATATATACATTCTGATGGCAAAAGCCCCTGAAAATATTAAGTTGTTCTACCATTCTTGCTTTCCATGGTCACAGCCCTTTGATAGTAATATTTTGTTAGAAGCTTTTGCAACTTCAAGGTGATGTGTAGTTAGTGAAAATATATATTTAATATTATATATATATATATATATATATGATTCTCCTCATGCAAGCGCCTACATGATTAAATATCTCAAATTTTAAAGAGCTTTAAAATGAGACCATAGGGTGGATTTTAGGATATAGGGGAGATAATGTGCTTTAAACCTTGAATTATACCCCCTCCCTTTTTAATGGGAACACACGCATATTTACAAATTCTTAGATAGTAAGTCCCATGTTGATTTCAGTCAAGATCCTGGAAAGAATTGTTATAGATGTAGTTGGACCACTTCTATCTTAACTGTTTCTACCTGAAGCTAAGACTTGACTCTCTGAAAGGAAAAGTGGTAAAAATAAATAAATAAATAAATAAAAATAAATAAATAGAGGATTTGCTATCTTATGGACTGGAATTAGATTTAAATGGCAGGTTTACTGGTTTGTGTCCATGTGTCCATGAGAAGGTTAACTTTTTAGCTCAGTGAATTTCATAAATTCCATTGTTTCTCTGCCTCATTTTCCTCGTCTATTAAATTGAGATAATATTTTCCTCATAGTTTCTGTAAGGATTACAACAATTCACCTAAAAGAGGGTGGGTATATAATTAAGTGTGCTAATAGTATTTATTACTATTATCACTCCAGTAGGTGAATAACGGCCCTCAAAAGATGTCCATATACTACTCCCCAGAACCTGGTGTATGTTACTTTATTTGGCAAACTGGACTTTGTGCTGTGATTAAGGTTACAAATTTTGAGATGAAGATGTTATTCTCTAATCTCCTGGTAGGCTTATTCTAATCACATGAGCTCTGGTAAGCCACACAAGAGACAGAAGGATGGTTCAGAGAGACGGGACAGAAGATTGAGGAGAGAGATGTGAAGCCTCGGAGAAAATGTGGCCCACAGTGTCTGCTTTGAAGCTAGGAGGAGGCCACAAGACCAGGAGTGCAGGTGAGACCCAGAAGCTGGGACTGGCCCTGGGCTGACAGACAACAAGAAAATAGGAATCTCATGACCATAACTAAGGAACTGAAATGTGTCAGTAATCTGAATGAGTAAGGAAACAAACTTCCTTAAATCCTGCAGGAGGGAATGCAGCCTCGAGAGCACCTTGATTTTAGCCCAGTGAGACCTGTGTCAGATTTCTGATTACAAAATTATAAGATGACAAATTTGTGGCTATCAAAACACTAAGTTTGTGGTAGTTATGGGACCAAGAAAAACAAATAAAATTAGAATAATTATCTTTATTAACTTTGAGCTTTCATCATTAGTAATTTGAATAAACAACTAATGCAAGGAAAACCTTGTCAATACCCTCTGCATTTCCAGGGGTACAAGTCATCTGGCAAGGGGATTAATAATGAGAATATGCAAGGTGCTTCAGGAACGTGATAGGAAAAATAAGATAATCCAATTTAAAAATGCGCCAAAGATCTGAATAGACATTTCTCAAAAGAAGACACAAATGGCCATCATATTTCCAGAACCTGTTTTTCCTGATAAGGCTCTAAATTTTGCAAGAACTGGTTGCTATTTGTGATTAGTCATGTTGGTTTTATGCTGTTCATTCATACAGAATGAAGATTAATCTGTCATATTATTTAACACCCCTTATTGGGACACTACCATTTTTAATGTTATTTTTCTCACTTTTTTTTAAATCTTATGACCTCTTCGTCTGAGGAGAAATTAAAAGCTAATTTTTTGCACCAGATAGTAAAGAACATACAACAAGAACTTCTTTAGAAACAGAAGTTAGACTATTGTTTCTATGCAGATGCATAGTGCTAAGTTAAAGTGGCATAACATGCATTCTTTAGAAAAAATAAAGTTGGTTTCTATGGCGTTCACACAGCATCAAAAGCGTTGATGTCACAATTTTTTCAGAAAATTTTTATGAACCCACTGGATTAGGGTATCTGATAAAGTGAAATTTATCATTTTTGCCTGAAAAGAATAAGAGGGAAAGAATAGAAAAATCCTGTAAATTTTAAAAACAATATATCATAGAGGTGAGCAATAGCCACATGCCAACTATCAAGATATTTTTCCACTGAGGATGTGGAAGCTGAAGTAATCATCTAATTATTACACAAAATTTTTATTAACTGCTAGGAGTCAAGTTCAACATCACATATATTCAATGCACATTATTTTTTTGTGAAGGACTTTACACCAAAATTACCAAGAAGCAGCAGCTGAAATATACAACTCTTTCTTACACATGTAAAGATACAACATGAAAATATATACTTTATATAAATAATCTTATGTAATGTTGACATTATTTTTCTGCATATGGTTTTAGTTTTTCTTTTTTCCATATCCTAGATAGAATTATTTGTATTTTTTTCACCAATTAGCCCTTTGCTTTCCTTACTTTTCCTTTCTTTTTTTCTTTTCTTTTTTTTTTTTTTTTTTTTAGATAGAGTTTCACTTTGTCACCCTCTGTAGAGTGCTGTCTCATCACAGCTCGTAACAACCTTACACTCTTGGACTCAAGTAATTCTCTTGTCCCAACCTCCCATGTAGCTGGGACTACTGGCTGTTCTTAGAGGTGTAGAGATGGGGGCCTCACTCTTGCTCAGGCTAGTCTTGAACTCCTGAGCTCAAGCTATTCACTGCCTTGGCTTCTCAGGATGCTAGGATTATAGGAGTGAGCCACCGTGTCCAGCCTAATTACCCATTTTTCTAATCAGATATTTCCAGTTACAAAAAGATGGTTCAATAAAATTAAAAAAAATATATTTACACAATAATTTTAGGACTTCTTTAATTTTTAAGTTTAAACTGGTTATGGAAGCACCAAAAAAGTGTTTACATTATTAAAAAAAATAATAAAATCTATGATGTTATAGAAGGTTATCATAAAAAGGAATTGAAGACATAGTAGAGGGACAAAAGGAAAATGTGCCCTTTGGTGAGATTAACAAATTCCAGCAGTCATGTGTAGAATTTCAGCATACTCGTTCTTAGTTTATAGCACACAAATGTTTCAGTTCCCACAGGAACCCATCACCAATTAGCCACCATATCTAGTAGTATCTCACTCAGATTAAGCATGCTTTCCATGTCCAATAATTGTGTGTGAATAATTTGTCACAGGTCACAACCCCACTCCAACCCTTTGAAAGACAATCATCACTGATTCTTGAAAGCTATTTGCCTTCAAGCCTTTTTTAGTTTTCTTTTTTTTGGTTGAAAACTCTCTTGATTTTTAACATAGAAACATTTGTGAATATTGCTTCTTTTTTCAAATATGCCAAATGTCACACTCAAATGTTCTTCTCTAAAGATCTATAATCTTTTATGATGACCACATTAAACAGAAGCAGAACGTCACAGGAGAGAGATTCACTACTACATAGAATTCTTATTTACCTGGAGAGCAACCTAATTTTTAATTCTTTCATCTGAGGGGCTCATACTATGACATTATTAGATTGAGGCAAAGGAAAGGGGAGACTGTATCAGATAGAAAAGCTATTCATTTATACATCTGAACAATATTTCAGAGGATGGATGAATTTTACTTATTAAAAGCATACTTTACCTGTGAGCTAAAATGAGTCAGTTTATTTCACATTCTAACAAAATAGAGGAATAAAAGACTGTTCCTAGACCAAAATAGGAATAAAAATTAACTTTGTATCACCCAAGTTCAGTAAAGTCCAGCATACATATTTTTCCAGCACATTTACTAAAATTTTGTATAGATGACTGATCTTCCATGACATATAAAGTTGCTACTTAACCATATACAATTATAAAAATCACTGTTATGTTCATTCTTTTAATTTAAGGATTCAAATGGAAATTCAGTTTTGGACAGTTTGGAAAACTATGCATATAAGATACTAATTTTTATCATTAACTTTCTTCTTATAGTTTCCCAAGGTCATTAAATATATCATTAATGTTTTCAAAATAATCTATCCCTTTCTTTAGAAGTTATCAAGATTTTAATTTAAATTTTGTTCCACTTCCCTTATAGTAAAATGTTACGGATGAACTCATAACAATTCAGCATATACAAGCTAGTATCAGCTGGTGGAACTTTTCACAGCTGTTTCTCATTTGTTAATTCCATTATTTTCCCATACAGGGTCAAGTTTAAAATAGAGTGGAAACTAAACATCATTCATAGTTGTTTCATTGAAACTGTTTATATCATCCCATTTATTCAAATGAAATCTGAAATCTTTATCCCCAAATCTAGTTGTTTCCATACATTCAAAATGAGTTCATCTAAATAAAATGAATTTGAATGCTAATTCTCTGCCCATTATTATCTATGGGCTATTTTTCATAAAACACTTAACAAAATGTGTGAATTCAACGTGTTATAATTTTAGTGCTTATATGTCATTTAGGGTCTCAGCAAGTTCCATCTAAGACTGTGTATTAGTCTGTCTGTATACGGCTTTAAATAAAATACCTGAGGCTGGGTAATTTATAAAGAAAATAAGTTTATTTGGCTCACAGTTCTGCAAACTGTACAAGCACAGCACTGGCATCTGGTTCTGTAGAGGGCTTCCAGGGTGCCTTGAGGGAAGGTGGAAGGGGAAAGGGGAGCAGGTGTGTTACAAGGTGAGAGAAAGAACAAGAAAGGCAGGGGGTGCCACCAGGTTCTTTTTAAAAAATAGCTTTTTGTGAACTAGTAAAGTGAGTCTACTCATTATTGCAGGGAGGCTACCAAGCCATTTTGAAAGTGGTGAACTGTGTTGTGATTGGGTCCCTCCATTCAGGGCACAATATTCCCTTCTGGCCTAGGGTGTGTCCATAACGCTGTTCAGGAATTAAGGCCTTCAATTGAGGCTTCTATTCACTGCTTAGTACCTTACTTTACTATGGCAGAGCAGTCACTCAAATCATAAAACAATGTCCTCTAAATTCATGCCTTGCTTTTACCCAAGTGAGAGAAGATTCTCTCTGAGCTGTGCCTTTTGGAGTTAGTAGAGGCTGATTTAGGAACTGGTCTGGACACCGCTGGTGTCCTGCTGGGTCACATGCACCCCAAATATGCTGATTCTGAGCCAGTATAGCTGCAGAAATTACCCAAGGACTGCACCTTTTATGTCCTACCTTCACTAGAATTTATTCAGATCACTTTTGGTCTGCTGATGGCAGGGCTAGACAGAACTCAGTTTAGGGTGGAGAATTTTCTTATGGCTAGGATTATCTAAATGTTCTCTTCATGGGTACTGGTAGAATTCTAATCTGTGCTGTGTTTGTTTCCCTGTGCCAGGGCATCCCTGAGTCCCAAAGCAAAGCCCCACAATCACTTCATTCTCTCTTCCCTGAGTACACAGATCCTCTCTCCATTCAGTGTGCAAGGGTGGCACTCCTGGGGGATGTGGGTGGACTGGTACAGGCATTGCAAGACTGTCTTTTCTTCCCCCATTCTGTGCCCCATTCCTTTTCATAATTTTAAAACCACATATTGTGATTGCTCACTTGATTTTTAGTTCCTCTGGAGGTGCTTCCTTTCATCTATCGTTGTTGAATTTAGTTTTCATGTGGAGGAACGATCAGTGGAGGTTTCTATTGGCCATCCTCCTCTGCCCTCTGTATTTCATTGCCTTACTTGCTTGCTCTGACTTGGACTCCCAGCACTGTGGTAGAATATATGTTCTTCTCAAGTGTATACAGAACATTCTCCAGATTAAATGATATGTTAGGCCTCAAAACATGTCTTAAAACATTTAGGAAGATGGATATTATATCGATTATATCTTCTAAATAAAATGGCATGAAACTAGAAATCAATAAATAGGACAACTGAAAAATTCAGGAACATGTGGAAATTAAACAACACCTTCCTGATCAATCAATGGGTCAAAAACATTCAAATGGGAAGTTAAGGATCTTGAAATAAGCAAAAGTAGAAACACAAATGCCAAAACTTGCAATATGTAGCAAAGGTAGTAGTTCTAAGAGGGGAGTTTATGGTAATAAATTCATGCTTTAAAAAATAAGATCTTTTGGGAAGTTCCTGTGGCTCAAAGGAGTAGGGTGCTGGTTTCATATACTGGAGGTGGTGGGTTTAAAAAAAAACCTTGAGAAAGAACAAATTAATACCAACGTTAGTAGAAAAAAAACATACCAAAGATCAGCATGGACATAATTGAGAGACTAGAAAAATGATTGAAAATATCAACAAGCCTAAGAGATTATTTTTAAAAGGACAAAAAATTGATAAGCTTTTAGGGACTAAGGAGAAAAGGAAGGATTCAAATAAGCAAAGTCAGAAATAAAAGAGTAAGCATCACAATTGACACCATAGAAATATAAATGATCATAATAGACTGTTATGGACAATTATTCACCAACAAATTTAATGAACTAGACGAAACAGATTAGTCCTAGAAATATATAACCTACCCAGAGTGAATCATGAAGAAATAAAAAGCCTGAATATATCAGTAAGGAGTAAGGAATTTGAATAAGTAATTGAAAATATTCTATCAAGGAAAAGCCCAGGACAAGATGGTTTCATGGCTCGATTCTATCAAATGTTTGAAGTAGAGATGAGGCCAAATCTTTTCAAACTTTTCAAAGCACTGAAAAAGAGTAAATACTTTCAATCTAATTTTACAAAGACAGCAACATCCTGATGTGAAAATAAGATGACACCACAATTAATGACACTTGGAGGCCAGTATTCTTGATGAACATAGATGAAAAATAACCTCCCCCCAAATCCTAGGTAACTGAATTCAACAAAATATTAAAAGAATAATTCACCATAATCATGTGGTATTTATTCTTGAGATGCAAGGATGGTACAACATATACAAATATATTACGCCACATTAGCACAATTAAAGAAAATATCATAATTGTTCTAAGTTGATGCAGGAAAAACATTGACAAAATTCAACATACTTTCATGGTGAAAATTATGAACGTATTAAGTTTAGAAGAAATTTACATCAAGATAATCAGGATCATATATGACAACTCCACATCTAACATCAAACCTAATAGGGAAGGGTGGGAAGTTTCTCCTCTAACATTAGGAACAAGACAAGTATGGTCACTCTCCTCACTTCCATTCCATATAGTTCTAGGAGTCCTAGCCAGAGCAAATAGGGAAGAAAAAGAAACGAAAGGCATCCAAATTAAAAAGGAAAAAGTTACATTATCTGTTTGCAGATGAAATGATCTCATACATACAAAACCCTAAAGTGATTGCCAAGAAACTGTTAGAATAAATTAACTCATTAAATTTTCAGGAAACAATATCAACATAAAATCATTAGCATTTCTATTTCTATACACTAACAGCAAGCCATCTAAAAATAAAAAAAATCTTAACATACAATAACTACAAAAATTCACTAAAGAACAAATTTAATCATGGATTTGAGAGATAGAGACTCTTAAAACTATAAAAAATTATGAAACAAGATACGAAGACATCCCATAATCACAGATTGAAAAAGTTAATTTTGTTAAAATGTTTGTACCACTCCAAGTCATCTACAAATTCAGTGTGATCTCTACCCAAATCATAAGAATATATTTTACAGAATTAGAAAAAGGCAATTCTAAACTTTGTATGGCATGACAAAAAACCCTGAATCAGCCAAAGCAACCTTGAGAAAAATAAACAAAGCTGTAGACAAAATGATACCCAACCAAGAATACAGTACAAAGTAATCAAAACAATACACTATTGGCATGAAAACAGACACATAGTGCAGCAGAACAGAATAGAGAGCTCAGAAATCTAAACCATTATGGTCAATTGATTTTTTATAAAGGTGCCAAGAATACACACTGGTGAAAGAATAGTCTTTTCAATAAATGCCATTGGTAAAACTGGATATCCACATGCATAACCATGAAGTTACATTTTTATCTTCCCCATTTACAAAAAGCAACTGAAAATGTATTAAGTGCTTGAACAAAACACTTGCAAGTGTAAAGTTACTAGAAAAGCAACATAAGGAGAAATAGCCATGATATTGGTTTGGCAATGAGTTCTTTTGGCTATGATCATACAAACATAGTCAAAAAATGCAAAGATAGAGGAAAGGGATTATAAGAAACTAAAAGGCTGCTGCACAGCAAAACAAAAACATGAGTGGAGCAAAACCTGAAGAGAAAGTACTCCCATTGGCCATCTGGTGACTTGTAGTAATTTTCAGCAATAAGGGATGTAGCATTTTTTCTAAGATTTGTTCAAAAACTTAATTGTCAGACCACATACAATGACATCTCTGATGGCCATTCCAGAGAAAGAGTTCAAAAATTCCCTGATGGGTGGACGAGGCACTGGCATTGATGCTTCCCAAGGGGAGTACCTCAAAGGCGACATAGCGATATTCAGCAATGAGGTCTGTAGCACTTTTTCTAAGTTAAGTTCATGAACTTAATTGTCTGATCTTGTATGTTTATTTAGCTTGATTTAGCCATTCCACAGTCTACACATACTTTAAAATCATGTTGTACACTATATGTCATTTTTAATTTTCCATTTAAAATTTAATTTGAAAGATTCAATGAAGAAATCTGCATCATACATCTGCTACTTTTACAAGTACTTCTATGTGCAATAGTTCCCTTTACCAAAGTTATAGTTGGGGAATGGGAGGAAAGAAAAACTAATTCCAGACTTGAAATATTTAATACTTTGTTAAATAGAACTTACACTCTATTTCAAGTAATTACATTTACAAATAGGAAACACTGTACTTTGGGTGAAATTTTAGTGAAAATTATTAAATGGGAAAAGAAAAACAACATGTATACTAAAATGTGAATACTAGGAAGAGTGAGAGAAGAAGATAGGATTTTCAACGGTACTTTCAACATCGTATTCATTTCATATTGTTTTTTTGAGGTTTGATTAATGTTATTTAAAGGGCTTAGTATCATGCCTGTCTCAGAATAAGTATCTTAATAAATAGCAAATATGTATTATATGTACTATAGCTCATATTTTTGTTGACATTGTAAGACATTTTCAAGATCCTGGAAGAAGATGGCCAGGTAGAGAAAACAGTATAAGCAAAAAGATGGTGACAAAAATGGGAATGTTGTCACATAGCAGAAATTGAATACATGGGGTCAGACAGACAACAATGGAGGCACGTGGAGTACGAAAAGAGGAAAAGAAGAAAAGTTCAACATGTTGGGACATGTTGGAGAAAATTGTGTAGGACTTGCTTTTTAAATGAAAGAGCAATAAAGGAGTAAGTGGTAGAAAGACATAACATCATATAAAATTTTCAAAAGATTGGTTAGAATGTTTGAGTCATTTTGTCATTGTTTCCATTTTATCCTTCATGTTGTGCTTTACTGGAAAACATAAATGTCCAGAACGTGTGCAAGAATATAAAATTAATTTATAATTTCAATGTATTCGTCAAGGTAAACATTTGGTTGATTTCCTTCTTGGGGAATAATTTCTCCGTTCAACTGTTTAAAAATATTTGACATTATAATAAATATTTTCATTTGCATATACCTTTCTACCATGTTTTTTAACTTGACATTATAAGTTTTTATTCTAATGGAGCTGCACATTATTTATAACCATGATTTAATGGGCTCATGTTACCATATGTCTCTTTCTCCTTACTCTGTCTTTCCTCCTACACCTCAGTCGCACAAACTACTTGTATTTTTTCTGAAGATTCCAAATTTTTTACATATCTGTAGCTTTCTTACTCTATTAATCAAACCATTTCCCCCTCTGTCTTCCCATCCCATTTACTTATCTTTAGAGTGACCCTAAGCACCAGCTTCTCCATTAAGAATCATCTCATCACTAAGGTCAGAGAATTGAGTATCAAAAAAAGAGGGAATGATGATATTGTTAGAGGAATGTGTTGAGTAAAACAGAGTGAGAAATAAGATATGAGGCAAAATGTTAGGTGGAAATATCCAGTAAGATAATGAATTATGAGTCTGTAGCTTGAAAGAGAAATTTTTCTTCATCACATAGCAGAAATTGAATACATGGGATCAGACAGACAACAATGGAGGCACGTGGAGTACGAAAAGAGGAAAAGAAGAAAAGTTCAAAAGGAGACTGAAATGGAATGAAAGGAGGGTTGGACTACATGCACACTGGTGTAATGAAAAGGACTGGAAGATGGTTTTTAGGGGGGAGTGATCACTAAAGCTAAATGCCATGTGTAGGTCAAGTAAAAGTATTTGAATGAAATGTTAATTGCACTTTCTTTTTACTTTTGTGAGAGTGGTGGAGGTAGAATAAAGATTATAGTGTGTGTAGCTTATGAACAATTTACCATGTGCCCTTATCTTTCTTTAATTTAAAGTTCTTAATGCAAAGAATAATAGTTTACATGATTACTATGTGCAAGATACTGTTCTAAGAGAATACTTGCCATAATTCTTTGAGTCTAAGAGCCCTAATCAATCAGTTATAAACGAGAGTTTTTTTTCCTCAAGTTTATAGAGGAGAAAACTAATAGTCATGAAAAGACTAATTACCTTGCAAGGAAATCCCTGTAAGAGAGAGTTGATATCTTTGGAAAGCAATCAAATTTTCTTACCTCCATTGAGTAAGTAAGTGTACAGATGTAGTATATCTCTTGCCAGATATTCCTAATGATTTCATATTCATGTTATTTTAAATGTTATTGTTGTTTTCATTCAATTTCTAATTATTTAATCCTAATCCATCATAACAGAGTTGATTTTTGTGTATTGATACTGCTTCTAGAAACCTTGCTATGGTTGCTTTTTTCTTTTTTGTAGATTCCATGGAATCTCCTATGTAAACAATCATGTCTTCTGTGAATAAAAGTTTCTTTCTTTCCAACTGGATTTTGTTTTCCTTGCCTATTTGCAATTGCTGTAAACTTCAATAAAATCTGCTAGCTATATGTTTCTCATACATGCCAACAGTTGGGTTGAAAGAATTCCCTTTCATTCCTGGTTTTCTGGGAATTTTTATCAAGGATAGGGGTTAGAGTTTGTAAATGTGTTTTTTCTGTGTCTTCTGGTGTTAGTGGTGGGAAACTCTGGCTTCAGTTACCTAAACCCAAGGATGGCGGGACAAGGTTTTCTTCAGCAGGGGTGCTGAGAAGAGAATCTTTTGGAGTAGCATGGTTACCAGTTGTCATACCAGTGATTCCTCACGCACATGGGCCATTGATTTAAAGCATCTCTGATCAAGGACTACTTGTTTATCAAATTGTTAGCCTCCCCACCCAGACTTTAGGAATTCATCACATATTTCTTTTTCTTCCTTCTTAGGAAAAACCAGGTAAAATTTTCTCTTTCTTGTGGTGCTTCAAAATGCTCTCATTTATTAAAGTTAACCTGTCTGCTTTAAACATTAGGAAAGACGTCAGAAAATAAATATTAGAAAGAAAATACCATCTCTCTCTCTCTCTCTCTCTCTCTCTCTATATATATATATATATATATATATATATATATATATATATATGTTTTTTTTTTTTTTTTTTTTTTTGACAGAGTCTCACTTTGTCACCCTTGGTAGAGTACCATGGCGTCACAGCTCACAGCAACCTCAAACTCTTGGGCTTAAGCGATGCTCTTGCCTCAGCCTCCTGAGTAGCTGGGACTACATGTGCCTGCCACAATGCTGGGCTATTCTTTTGTTGCAGTTTGGCCAGGGCCCTACTCATTGAGCCACAGGCGCCACCCAAATTTTTCCCTTTTCATAAACACACCAGTCAAATAGGATTAGGGTCCACCCATGTCAACCCATGACCTCATTTTTTTTTTTTTTTTTTGAGACACAGTTCCACTATGTCACCCTCAGTAGAGTACTGTGGCGTTACAGCTCACAGCAACCTCAAACTTTTGGGCTTAGGTGATTCTCCTGCTTCAGCCTCCCGAGTAGCTGGGACTACAGGTGCCCACCACAATGCCTGGCTATTTTTTTGTTGCAGTTTGGCTGGGGCCCTGCTCACTGAGCCACAGGTGCCGCCCACTATATCTCTATTTTACGTCATGCCCCAGGTATTTAAGTTCCCAGGAATCATGCCTTTTTCTTATGGAGTCATTGTATTGCATTATTTTTAGTAGAATTAGTAAATAACCAGAAACTCAAAATACGAAGTGAGGAGACAAGAAATTAGGGTTACCGTGAATTTGCTCCATGGTCTTAGAAAAAATTGTTTATGGTCTTTGCATTCCAATATTCAGATTTGTAAGATGAACTGGATTGTATATTCTTTCAAATTATTTACAGTACTTCTGTGATCTTGGCTTTTGTCAGTTCAGAGGGCATTTCTGGGAAGTACTGCCTTTTCAAAATTACTTGTTATATTAATTTACAAAGCCTAAAATTAATCCTCAACTGATGGAAATTAAACATTTTTTTTTTTTGCCTGAGGAAATTTGATGCTTGAAGTCTGAGTTAGTCTCAAGAAGCTGCTCTGGAGCAGCGCCTCTGGCTCTGTGGGCACCACAGAGCCCCATATACAGAGGGTGGCAAGTTCGAACCTGGCCTTGGCCAAACTGCAACAAAAAAAATAGACAGGTGTTGTGGCCAGTGCCTGGCCTGTAATCCCAGCTACTCAGGAGGCTGAGGCAAGAAAATCACTTGCCTCAAGTTGCTGGAGGTTGCTGTAAGCGGTGACGCCATAGCACTCCACCAAAGGCAATAAAGTGAAACGCTGTATAAAAAAAAAAAAAAAAAAAGAAGGAGCTGGTCTGATTTGTATGGGGTCTATTAGCACCAACAAATCATGTTTCAAAAGTGCCTCTGAAAGAATTTATGTCTGTATTTGCATATTTGGCTGTTTGACTCCTTGCCTTTTCTATCAGTAATATATATATATGAATTTTAAGCAACATTTATTATGATGATGAAAATAAACATGCAAATATGCTCATTTTTGAAACCTTGGAACATATAGAAACTGTTTATTTTGGACTGAAATATATTCAATTCTTGGAGTTTGGGGGCTATATTAAGAATAGAGCAAAAATTTTTACTTGGAACAAAAAATCTAAATGTCAGTTGCAGAAATTAAGAATTATGCTTGTTAAATCAACATATCATGAAAAAGGGTAGATTTGGGAACTGATAATAGCCTAATTAAAGACATATTTTCAAATAAAATTAATTAGCCCCCTTCTCTCTTCTAAGTCAGCCTGTGGGCAAGAAGGAAGAAAGCAAGGTGTTTCCATAATCTTGTTTGCGAGTGCAAATAATTCCTGTCCCAGCTCACTTAGCCTAACTGGGTTACGATGTGGTATAAGGAAAGGATTTGAAAGAGGTAGGGTTGAAATGAAGAAATTGTTCAGATATTATTTCTCTGTGGGTTCATACATCATCACTCTTTAGGAGGGTAAGTGGACATTTTTATGTTGAATTCCCTTTTCTCCATAATTTCTATTAACTCTGCTATTGATGTAGCCACCTCAACTCATGCTCTAAAATTAAGCCAAAAGTAGAAATCGTAGATATAGACTTTGGGATCTCGAGAAACTTTATCTTCTAAAGTAATGCATAATCTTTTGAGAAGAGGTAACATACGGGGTATTTTGGGCTTATTCACATAGTTCTATAATGAAGAAAGAATCTAAACACAAATGGAATTTGGAAGCCTTAAACAATGTCATGTAGAAAATCTGTGGTATATACAATTTTAAAATTCCTATAGTAAGCTGCTTTATTTACCTCCCTAATGGAGGCAAAATAGAGTGGAGAGAAATTGGTGTTTCAAATTAGACAAACAGTATTTAAATATCTGCCTCTTCCAATTTAGGCTGTGTGACATTAGTATGTCACTTCATCTCTCAAATCTTGGACTTTTTCAAATGTACAAATCAGCAATAATGGCTTCTGACGAGCCATTTAGTGAATGAAAAAAATGCATGTAAATAAACTAAAAGTCTTCAGCAATTCATTGGCAATTTTAAAATGGTTGTTCTCTTCCCCTGGCTTTTATTTCTATTCCTTTTTAAGTCTTCTAAAAGCATTTTCATGTCCCATAGAAATTGAATAATAATTGATACCGAAGGCTTTTAAGACATCTAAGCAGGCACACTCATGGCTCAGGAGTATTCAATAAACCTGAATATTTACAAATTTTCACCACTTACATACTGCTCTCAGAAAATTAAAGTGAAGTATTTAAAAAGTCAAACTTCTGAAAGTACCTTTATATAAACAAGGGGAAAAATTGATTTCTCTGCAGTTATATTAGCTGGGCTTTTGAAGAAGTTCTCGAGGAGGCAGCCAAACTTCAAACTTCAAAGGTTTAGGGTATTATCCAATACTTTCTTTTTTTAATTTAATTTAATTTATTTTTTTTTTATTAAATCATAGCTGTGTACATTGATAAGATCATGGGGCATCATACACTAGCTTCATAGACCGTTTGACACATTTTCATCACACTGGTTAATTTCAATGCAATCCCCATTAAAGCTCCACTGTCATACTTTAATGATCTTGAGAAAACAATACTTCGTTTTATATGGAATCAGAAAAAATCTCAAATAGCCAAGACATTACTCAGAAATAAAAACAAAGCAGGAGGAATCACACTACCATACCTCAGACTATACTACAAATCGATAGTTATCCAATACTTTCATCACTCTGACTTCAGCTGCAAGTTTAGGGGTTCCAAAATCACCCTCAGGTTCAGTAATTCAGACCCCAGAACTCAGTGAAAGCTAGTATACATGTGGTTATGGTTTGTTGTTACGGGTCAAAATTAGCCAAAGAAATGCAGAGGGCATAGTCTAGGAGAGTTCCAAAGTGGAGTTTCAGCTGTCCTCCCTCTTAGAGTCAGCATGTGTCACCCTCCCAGGACTGACATGTGGCAATGCACATAGAGTATCACCTGGGAAGTTCACCCAAGCCTGGTGTCCAGAGTTATTACTGGGGCTCCATTGCATAGGCATGATTAATTGATTGGTTTCCCACATGATTGATCTCAGCCTCCAGGTTAACTGATTCAACCTGACCCAAGGATACCACACCAAATCACGTGATTGTTATTTCTAGCATGTTCCACCCATCCTAAGACTTTCAGATATGGCTCAGCTTACCCTAAGTTTCTGAGTGAGTGAGTAGCCTCTGACCTAGAGTGAGTAGCCTCTAACCTCTCCAGAATGAGTAGCCTCTGACCTAGACAAGGACACGTCTGTCAGGTATATGATAGATTATTACCATAGCAAAGGCCTTGGGGGAAGGCCAAATTCCTTACTATAGCTCCAAATCAAGAAATATTTTTCTCATCTCTTTAGAAAACATTCTATTAGTAGCCCCTTCCATTATATCTGGTGTGACTCAATTTTAAATATAATGTTTTTCTAAAATCCTTAATATTTCATTATAGTATTAATACAATAATGCACTCCTGCCTGTGGGAAAATAATTTAATATTTTTTTCTGTTTTTCCATTGTTTCCCCCAACACCTTAACCATGTGAGTTATTTCCATTGAATTGCAATGGCAGAAATTAATACAACCAGAATAATTGAACAAGTCAATGGAGGAATAGAAATGCAAGAAGATTTGAGAGCTTCAAGATAGTGATGTGGCAGAAAAGTGGCACCATTAGAATAAATCAGAGATTTGGGGAAAGCTACCTATATTGGTGTTATTCAAACCATAGTTCATAATCTTTGGTGATTCATTAAATTATTCTTCATTATTAGTTATAGATAGAAAAATACTACTTGCCATGTTAAGATGGCAAATCAACTCGGCACTCTAAAATAGTGAACTTGTTCTTTTTCTTTGTGTATGACTTCTTAAGAGAAGCACTTTTGACAAGTCAGTAGAATATAGAGAGGAAGAATGCATGAGCTTATTTGATTCAATTACTACTTTGGCCAAACTGGTGGCAATTATTCAACATCACCTAGAAATTCTATGTGCACATTTGCAGCACTTGAACTTTTTTTTTTTTTTTTTTTTTGGTTTACTAGTTCTATCTACTCAATTTTCCAACCAAAACATCCAAGTAATATCACTGCTGTTGGTCCTGTCCCAGTCTTAAAGGTGCTCAATTATGTGCCCACTCTAGTCTTACACGGTTTACTCCTTAGCTCTGTAACATGTAGCATAGCTTTGTGTTCTATTATAGTATACATTCTTTAGAGCAAGGGTTCTCAACCTGTGGGTCATGACCCCTTTGTAACAATGAAAATACATCCTGCATATCAGATATTTACATTACAATTCATAACAGCAGCAAAATTACAGTTATGAAGTAGCAACAAAAATAATTTTATGCTTGGGGGTCACCACAACACGAGGAACTGTATTAAAGGGCCGCGGCATTAGAAGGTTGAGAACCACTGCTCTAGAGACTAGAACCTTTTCTTGCTTATAACCCTAAGTTAGCAGATCTACCTTTTAAGGTTTAGAAACAATATTATTCTTCTCTGGTTAGAATTCTATTAACAACTGATGCTTGCTTTCTAAGACATCTGATCAACATCAAATAGCGTTATTCTGACACATTATTTAGCCTGTATTATTCATTTTTTGTTTTGAGATTATTAATGAGCTAGAAGCATAGAAAAATATTTTATAAAAATTTTGACTTTGAGTTAATCATAATTATATTCGAAGTAGTGTTAGAAATTTAACATACTGGTATTTTTTTTTTTGTCAATTTAGACATAATTTTTCTTGTCCTCAACATCCTCTTTGAAGAAAAAGAAAAAAAGTACATCTGTTATTTTTCACGTAAGTGAATAAGCTGATGGCAACAAAAGAGAATATATTTTTCCCTGTTTATGTAAAACACTATACAGATTTACAACCTGCTTGTATCATTTTTATTAGAAAGAAAACTGAAAGGGCAAAGAAACTATAGATTTAAAATTGCTTCAGAGTTTTACAAGCCATTTTTCAAATCTTTCGTGCCATGTGTCTTTCCAAGATCCAATGTTTGGGATTTTGGAAATGCAAATGCTCTATATGATTCTATCATTACCAGCAGGGGCCAAAGTAATATACCTGAATTGATAGTATCTTGAGAACAAATAAAATAAATATTTTCACAAACTAAGATACACAAAATCCATCCATAGCCGTACAGTTGCTTATGTCAAGTTTTTACGAAAATAAGTTGATCACAAATTTTTAAGACATGTCAACTTTAAAGACACAATTTTAAAATTGTGGGTAACAGATTTTGTGCTTATTGTCAGAATAAATTTATTTTTGATGATTGTTTTTATAATATTTTGCTTATGCTAGAGAGTTTCACATATATATTATCTTATTAGTTACCACAACAAATTACTGTGGAAAACTTGCAAGTTTTGACAAAATGAAAAAATTCATTTATTGTAATTTAGTTTAGTGTTGCTAGGGATATAATCATCATGTGATATACATTTCACAGAGGAAATATTTATGATAAACATCTTCTTTTGCTTAATGTAAGCCAAATATTTTTAGACATAATTTCAGAAAGTTCATTAATATGAAGGTATTCTATACAAGGTCTCACAATTAAGTTCCTGAACTCATCCTAGAAAGTGCTGCAAACCTCGTTGCTGAGTATCACTATGGCCACCTTTGAAGTGCTCTCCTTGGGAAGCAACACTCCAATGCAAGCATCTAGCCCACCCTTCAAAGTAGTTTTGCAATTCTTTTTCTGGACTAGTCACCAGAGCCGTTATTGTATTACCCTTGACATTCTAAATGTCATCAAATTGTTTTCCTTTCATTATATCCTTTATCTTCAGGTAGCTAAAGAAAAAACAGGGCCAGATCATGGGAATAGGAAGGATGTTCCAGCAAAGTTACTTGTTTAAAGTCTAAAAACTCCCTCGCAAAAGTGCTGTGTGAGCTGGTGCCTTGCTGTGGTGTAAGAGTACATTTCAGCACACACCTTTCCCGTGTCAAGACTTTCAGTTAAGATTTTCTTATTTTTCTATTAATGTTGACTTGGTCTGCTTTGCTTCTCACAGGCATCCAATGATTTCGATGCACAATTTGGCAAATTTTTGCAACATTTTTATTAGTTCTGGGAATAGTAGCAAGTTTGCAAACTTTTAATTATCAGACCTTTGTATGTATACATATAAAGCATATAATCTCTATTTTCTCCCTGATTTCAAGAGTTTAGGGGTAGATATGTGTGTGTGTGTGTGTGTGTGTGTGTGTGTGTGTGATAATTGGAGCTTAGGTACAGTGATGCCGAGATGGTTAAGTAATATGTCTAGTGGATACTGGATCCCATGTTACCACTGATGTGTCTATGTGAAGTTGTTTTTGGATGAGACTGACAGTGCAGAGAACTCTAATCAGCACAAAGAGTAAACAATCCTATCTACCTCTGGGCAACAGGTAGGAACAGAACCTTCTCTGACACAGATGAATGGCTAACCAAACATTTGAAAAAAATGTTTATTGTCCCTGGTCATCAGAGAAACGGAAATCAAAACCCCCCTGGTATAGCACCTAAGCTAGTGAAAACAGCCCACATTACAGAGTCTCAAAGCTGCAGAAGGTTAGGATGTGGAGAGAGTGGAACACTTTTATACTGCTGGTGTGACTGCAAACTAATACCATCTTTTTAGAAGGCAGTATGGAGAGTCCTCAAAGAACTCAAAGTAGACCCTCCATTTGATCCTGAAATCTCATTTCTAGTTATCTATCTAGAAGAAAAAATCATTTTGTCATAAAGACACTTGCACTGGATTGTTTATCACAGCTCAATTTATAATCAACAAAATGTGGGAGCAGACTAAATGCCCACCAATCCAGGAATGAATTAACACATTGTAGTATATGTATACAATGGAATACTATTCAGCCATTAAAAGAGATGGGGCCTTTACATCTTTTGTATTGACCTGGATTGAGGTGGAACACATTCTTCATAGAAAAGCATCCCAGCAATGTACTCTATTCTAATGTGAAGCTGGAGATATAAGGGAGATTATAAAATTAATGATCTAAGGAAAGGCACATATAAAAACTAGAGTATGTTAAAGAAAAAAGTTTGGTTTTATTCTGAAATTCACGGAGGTCATCGAATGGTTTTAAGCAGAAAAGCAGTTTGTATTTGCATTTTAGAGAGATCTTGACTACTGTGGAAAAATCAACCAAAAAGGGCTATTATTAAAGTCAAAGAAAACTCTTAGAAAGTTGTTCCAAATATCAGAGGAAAAGAATAAGTATTAAAACATAGGAGTTTTCTGAAGAGGTAAAGAAGAGACATACATTTGAGAGAGATGGATAAAGGAGGAAGAAGAAACTGGAAAAATTGATGTGTGGGTTGAGACAAGAAAAAAGAATGATAAAAAAATCTCTCCCATATTCCTGGCTTGGTCGCTGCTGAGATTCTTCGAGATAAAGATAATATAAATAATGATAAAGTAATTGTAGAGAGAAATTTATTGAGGCCATGACAGTCTTTTACTACAATTTAATATAATTTATTTAAAAATTAAATAATAAGAATAATATTATGCAGCATTGCTGGGCATTATGCTACTTTACAGTACTATGTTTAACACCTCGTCTATGAGGAGACTCCTGTTATTCCCATCTTACCTCTAAGAAAACCAAGTAACTTGTAATTTTAGAGCTAGTATTTGAAATCAGGACTTACTGATTCTAAATCACAAGCTCTTTTCTTTATACTGTGCTGATTGCCAATATCACCTCCAGCTCAATTTTCCCTATAAAAACAGCGTGGTTTCACATGAAAAGTAATAATAATGTGAACTTCCAGTAACAAAAAGTTGGTATGAGAAAGTCAAGTTCCCAGGCCTACCATGATAGCCCCCACTTTTCACTAGGCACCAGTTGGCTATGGACATGGTGGACAATGTGTTAGCTTAGAATTGCAATTTAGCTACAAGTAGTAAAGACAAAAAAAAAAAACAGTGGCTTAAACATGATAAAAGTTTACTCCTCTCTCCTAACAGGATGATATGAAATATTGTATTCCAGAGCCATTTTGACTGCTGTGCAATAATATCAATGGAGGAATTAGATTACATCTATTATTCCATTTTGCCAGCCTTTTTATAGGTCTCCCATCTTTAGGGTCACCTCTAGATCCCAAAGGGCTACAGAGCTCCAGCATGACATCTGTGTTTTAGGAATTAGCAACAATTAGGAAACAGACATATGCCAGCTTCATATCTGCTTCTAAAAGAGCTTTCTCAAATCCTACCTATAAACTTTTACTTATTTTTGAGTAGCCATCTCTAGCTGCATGAAAGACTGAGAAACATAGTTAATTAGCTATGCAAATTACTGACCAGAATGGAATCTGGGTTTTGTTACTAAGGAAGAAGAGGATACCAAGTAGCCAGCTGGGCCCCAAGCTCTACAGTAACCCAGCAGTAAGTATATTCCAGGCAGGCATTACCCAAACAATTTCAGTCGCGCGGCTCTCTTGTTAGGGTTAATTGGGAGCTTGCAGAATCTCCATTGGGATAGTCTCTAACTGAGTGATCTAGCAATTTATGCAGTTCAAATCAGGTGAAAAATTCACTTAAACTCTTATGATGTGCTCTGTGTCACAAAGCCGCCTATCTGCTTACATTTTCTCTGAGTCCATCAGAAGGCATTAACTTAATCAACAGTCAGGATCAAACTGGATTATGTATGTGATTTTATATTCTAAATTCTCCATCAATCTGGATGTCATCTTTCAAATAAATTATCAAAACAATGTTTATATTTTTGCAGTTGAACTTTTATTTCCATAAGTCATGTTTGTAAAAACACATGACCATAACATGCCCTTGTGATTTTGCAGATGTTATATCCCTCAGGAAACACTTCAAATGATGCAATCCATAATATGAAGAAAAATTCTTACCAATCAAGTTTAAGGTCACTTCTGTATTTTTCTTTGAACTACTGTATGAATCCCTTGGTAGAAATATATGTTTATAAGTGTATGTATAACTATGAATGTTTTATACAAGGTCTAACAAGTAAGTTCATGAACTTGCCACGGTATGTTCACATTGGCAGCACTGTTCAAACAGCGTGGTAAGGCTCACATCCTTGGTATGTCAGTTTCTCAAAGTTACGTTCATGTGGCCCTGTGGTGGCGTATTGCTGAGGGGAGGTCATTATAAATGTTGCTCGTTTTTATGTGCCATCCTGAGAAGGTTGGAGCTTAAATTAGAGCAACAAATGAACAAACATTAAATTTCCTTTTAAATTTGGAAAGAGTTGAAGTGAAATTGGGATGTGAAGGGGAAAATACCATGAGGAAAAGAACAGTGCACAAATGGATTCAATATTTTCCTCAGGACAGAGAAAGCTTCACTGATGAAGAGAAATCAGGGCAGCCAGTAGCAAGCGGAACAGATGAAACATTGCGAACGTTCATTGAATTGTGTGTTAAATTATCAGCTGACTGTGAGAAGGATAGCATCCAAGTAAACATAGGTAGAGAAACAGGAAAATATTAACTGAAAATCTTGCCGTGAGAAAGGTGTGTGCAGAAATAGTCCTGAACTCCTTCAGGACATACAAAAGCAAAGATCTCCCATGGCACTGCCTGTGAGGGAGCTTTTAGCCAGTAAACAATAACTATATTGGAACACACCCCCCACTCCACCACTCACCTGATCTGGTCTCCAATGACTTTTTTCTTTACCCAAATATAAAGGAAATATTGAAAAGAAGACATTTTGGTGACATTCAGGACCTCAAGGGTAATATGATGACAGTTCTGACAGCCATTCCAAATAGTTTCAGAATTGCTTGGAAGGGTGGACTAGGCACCGCCCTTGATGCAAAGCTTACTATATGAAAATTCCATATAATTTTATGTCCCAACCTAATATATTTTCTATGCGCTTTTTGAATTTGGGAGCTGGATGCAGTGATTCTTTCCTTGAGCCCAGAAGATTGAGGTCACAGTGAGCTATACTCAAGCCACTGCAATTCAGGTTGGGTGACAAAGTGAGAACACTATGAATGTTCATAGATGTTCATAGTGATGTTCAGCACTGGGTAAGTAGCACTTGTTCTAGAATGAGTTCATGAGCCTAACTGTCAAAGCTCCTATGTTCATGTGTATTTGTACACCCATATGTTACAGGAAAGCAGGGTGGCACTGTAGAAAGAGAATGGACTTCAGATGAGTAAATTTCAATGTAAATCCCATCTCAGACTATTATTTACTTGTTATGTGCTGTGTACAACTACGTAAAGTCCCTCAGCCTCACATTTAATTGCAATCTCTAATTGTAAAACCAGGATCAAATGGTGTAAATATAGGGTGGTTATAAAGTTTAATGGATGTCTTGTATAAAATTGTCATGTTAAAAAGCCCTCTAAATGTAAAATTATGATAAAATTCCATGTATATCAATGTGTTTAAGACAAAGTCTCACTTTGTCACCCAAGCTGGATTGCAGTGGCTTGAGTATAGCTCACTGTGACCTCAGTCTTCTGGGCTCAAGGAAAGAATCACTGCATCCAGCTCCCAAATTCAAAAAGTGCATAGAAAATATATTAGGTTGGGATATAAAATTATATGGAATTTTCATATAGTAATTTTATTACAGGCAATCACTGAATGTGTATTACAAAGTAATGGTTACTTGAGCTTTAATCACTTCTAATTTTTAGATATGTTTATAACGATCTGTGCCCCACAGATTGACTTTTGATTTTCTTCTCTTGTGAAACATGAAGAAATAATGTGTTTATTCTCTAAAAGATAAAAATTAGACAATGCAAATGAAAGACAATAACATTTAAATTTTGAATGGAAAACAATGATGGCCACTTTTAAACTACATGTGTTAACCATGTTACTGATATACACTGGGCAATTGGTATATATTTTTCAATAACATTATTAGAATCTGTGAAGCAAACTTGACAAGTTTTCAAATTCTGAGTTGTGAACAGACCAATGCTCAGCTCGGGTTTTACTTCCACTGTATTTCTCTAATAGCCTCAACAA
The DNA here is from genome assembly GCA_963574355.1 of Loris lydekkerianus. NCBI lineage: Eukaryota > Metazoa > Chordata > Mammalia > Primates > Lorisidae > Loris > Loris lydekkerianus. Next base: position 4,955 of record CAUYPK010072179.1, on the reverse strand, counting down.
GTGTTCCTCTGCATCTTTATTCTTTACGTGAACCTAGGCCTTGTGTGGAGCTCATTTGTTTGGTGTATATATAGATTTTTTTTATTCCTCCAACAAGCCTGGTATATATTTCTAGTCTCTCAAAACAAGGCAATGTTGAGCCTGGTATATATTTCTAGTCTCTCAAAACAAGGCAATGTTGTCTTTTATTTAGAATGTATTTTCTAAAAGAGCATTAGTACAATAATAAATACTCATACCTTAAAAGACCGAGCCATAGCCTCAATGATCTACAACATCCTCTCTGTGTACCAGACAGATCCCTCCATTTGGTCCCTCCGTGTTAACCACACCAGGTTCTGGCTCCCAGACAAATCTTTTTAATTCTGTGGGTGACTTTAGAACATGGCTAGGCCAGAGAACCTCTTTAGTATGGTATATTCAAAAAGTATCTGATTATTTAATCAGCAGTCTACATAGTCCACCTTCCTCTGTTAATTCAGGGTAACCCAAATTCAGAAATTGCATCTGTTTCTCAGAACACCAACGGAGATTCAAAAGCCTGAGTGGCAAGTGTGTGGATCTGCCTGACTGAGCACTTTCTATGGAATGAAGTCAGCACACTGAAATTTTCTAAACAATTCTGTTTGTCCTGAGGGGACTGGCAAGTCTGGAAACAGCTTATAAGAAATTCAGTAAATAAGCTGAATTTACCCCCAGCCCAGACCTTCAAGTTCTAGAAAAGGAATAGGCTGTACAAAAATTATAAATAATAGCTAAGTAGCAAAAACTTGTGCTTCGGCTCCTTGGAACACAGCAGCTCCTGGTTTAAGACTAGTTGAAAATGTAACCTAAAGGAAACAAATGCATTATACCCATCTTGCTATGAACCACAGTTGAATCTTTTGCTCCCAAATTCTTACTTGAATACCTGGAAACTGAGGTGGAATAGGTGCAGTGTTCACCATGAAAAGTAGAACAATGAAACATCTGAACAAAGCGTTATGATCACTCTCCATGGTACAGCAAAGGAGCTGCCCGCCAGCTCAGATGAGATGACTTCTGGCAGAAAACTGTTCCGTAAACCATGTGGGAGGGCCTTCAGTAATGGATGCATTGTGTAGATACCTGGGAGTAGAATACCTAAAATTCTACCTTTTACAGAAATACATTTAGAAAACAGACAATTCAAGGGATTAAGAATCCTGAAGTTAAGCAGATGGGGACTATGAACAATCAAAATTTGTTTATATATGACATGGTAATAAAATATGTATTGCAAGTCTACAAAAATGTCACCTATCTTATTTACTACGTATGATCTTATTTGTTAATGGGCAAGAATTAAGTAGAGATAAACCTCGATTACTTTGTACTGCAGGAATGTAAGCAAAGTCACCTTCCTTTAAGGAGAAGCAGAAGAAATGTGTTCATGTGTTGGAGCTTAGAGGGGATCAGTGTCAGGCAACACAAAGAAAGAATAGGTTGCCAAGTCCAGTATGGTCATTGGAGAAGCTAATATGATGAGGAAATCAAACCTGTGTTCACAAATCCAAGGACTGTTTCCTGTACATAGGAGAAAGTACACTCTGTGTAGAAAGCAGGAGGTTGGGAGGCATCCGACCTGGGAAACAAACATAAAACTGAAGTACTCAGCTAGGGAGCAGCAAAGATGAACTCTTTCATTTGGTTCCTCCTCTGACCATGGGTAGAAATGAATATTAAAAGGCTTGGCTAGGTTTGTGATCAATGTTTGGACGTGAGCCTTGAATTTACCTAAAATCTCACTTTTTTAAAAAAAATTGAGAATAGTGGCATGGCTATTGTGAAGCCCTCAAGAGGCTGAAGTTCCATAACCTGGATCCCTGTGTCATTAACTCTAATGAGGAACTGTAGTGGATTTTTTTTAATGACAGTAATTTCTCCCTTGCTCAATATTTCCTTCTTCCAGATTCTACTTTGATTTGTTTCACTTGTCTAATGGCATTGTCACATAACTCTTGATAAGATTCTCCAAAGATAACCAAGTTTTGCATGAATCTCCAACTATACCATGCTCTACTTGATTTCTTGACTTATTGACAGATGCTAGATCTGCCTATATGTACCTGTTCCTTTATAGACTAGCAATACATCTGGGTTCTACGCCCAGACTCCTTACTGCTTATTAAAATGATGTAGCATTCAGCGATCAATCTACCTTCTTCAGACATAAAGTCTTGGCCATGTTAGAAACTTTCTTCCACAGAGTAGTGTGATTTCAAACAAATGGAATGTCTTAGTTGAAAGGACTAGAAAATAAAGCTAAACTAAAACGTAAGTTTGCACAACAAAAGGCTTGAGACTTAGTTTCCCACCATAAGGTAACCATTCAGTTTGGTGAAGAGATGTGAAATCTGTCATCAGGTTAAGTTTCTGTGAATGACAGTGATTGAACAACCCTTGGCTCAGCTGCATGGAAGAATCTTTTCTCTACTCCCAGTTGTTAAACAATTCTTGTGGGACTTTCACAACTTCTTGGATGGTTTTTTTTAGGATGTGACCTGTCTCTACAGTGCAAATTCCAGTGCTCTTGAATTAGTATTCAATGCTATCCTTTTCATTCTTATTAGATTTTGTCTATCACCTCAGTTTTTAAAATAGGGGCTGGTTTGAAGTTCAATTATAAGGTCATTAATCTTTCAAACATGTTTGTTTTGGATTTATAGCCACTCCTACTCAGATAGAGGAGAAATCTTCTCAGCCAGGATTTCTTTCATAACCCTCTCTTCTTCTGAGTTTCAAAGTAAAGTATTAACTAATTTTTATACACAACTTCATGTGTAAGCTCATTAGGCCAGTAATCAGGAAAAAGTGAGCTGGTTCGTCTAGAATCTCCCACCAGTTATTGAGTAGGATTACTATGGATAAGATCTTGTCATCTATGTTTGAGCTTGATAAAAATATTAGAAAGCTTTATAGAGTTTTTCAGATTCTGGGATATGAACTCATAGTGATGTAAGAGACTAGAAGGACACATTATTAAGTTAGCTGCCTTGAGAACTGGGTTGTTGAACTGAAAAGATCTCTACTCTCTTCTCAGAAGAGAAAGTACACATTTGAAGATAGTACTAAACTAAAAATGTGATGGTAGTGTTAAAAGCATGGAACAGAACAAGGATGTTGTATATGCTTAAAGTATAGGATAATCATCACAGTTGACCACCTCCCTACATTGAACACCTCTTTAAGTTGACCTAATTTTCATAGACCAGACATCCATCACACGTACCCAATGGAAGTTCCTATGTTAGCCATCTCTAGAGGTTGACAAGTTTGTTTTAGTCCTTTGGATGGTCAACTTACAGAGGTTATACTATATTTCATCAGATTATTAGGCCTGGCTTACTTATCCTAATTCATACTAAAAGTATTCATGATGAAATAACCGTTCAGAATTAGCCATCACAATTATCCTCTGAACAAATAGGAATTCAATTTTTAATTTACAATTCTAGACCCCATTTAAGCTATATCAGAAATGTTATATCAGCAGTTACTAACGCATGCATTTGAAGATGAACATGAATGGAATTTGGGGGTGATAACCATGTGTTCTTAGATACACAAGATATTTGGCTCCTGCTTTTTCAAAGCTTCCTTTTGGATATATAATGGGTCTCCTGTCCACTCTGCTTTCAGGAGGTTTTAAGTGTCTGAAATGGCCCCCGAAAATGAACATTATAATCTCTATTACATGGATAACTTATTTCACTCTCTAAAGAAGAAAAAATGGTAGGCAATGACCACCTTTAAGGTAATTTATTCATTTCTTATATGTTTAGTGTTTATTTCAAACTAGCTTGCTTTTAAGTTTAGAATGTATTGGCCTCACTTCTTAAATAGAAAATACAGGGCTCTGGCAAGTTTAGCAAAACCCTTGCTACCACAACTCACCATCACACGGTAAACTCTTAAAACTAAATATTCTATTAAAGGTTCAAGGAATGGGTCATTCTTTCAAAACTATGTAAAATATGCAGTAACACATTTTATTATGAATAATTTAAAATGATTTATTTAACAAATCTCATTAGACTAATATATATATATTCTCAAAAATAAATAATCTCCACCCGAAGTGCAGATAGACTCATTAAGATACATTGTAGGACTCTGCCAAGCGCTTAGCCATCATGCCTGCTCACACCATATTGTAGAAACATAAAAAATAGCTTACTTTACTGTGTACATTTCAAAGATACAGCTATTTTTGTCAATCTATGAGTAATTATTTAGCTGTCTTTTAAGCAAATAGAATTTTTCTAGTTAGATCAATTTCCACTAAGATAGAAATGTTGGCAGTTAATAAGTACATGACAGGTCTGCCAGGCGTGCTGATATTTTACCATAGGGATGTGTGCTACCTTTGCTGCAATTATTTTTATGAGATTTGGAGAAAGACGGAGTGTAAAGTTTGAACATAAAGTAAATCTGAGAATTTTCTGAAATCTTTCTTATTCTTGCACAGTTTTGCTGATTGCCCTTATTTAAATATGAAACACCTGGGTAACAGCAGCACTTCTGTATCTTGACAAACCCAATCAAAAGCCTTATTTTGTTAGCCTCACCTATCCCAAAGCACTCAATTACTTGGCATTTAGTTAAAATAATCTGAACTAATTTATACGAGACTTTTTCCAAGGTGCCTTTTACTACATACTTTTTTGATGCATTATTATTTTTTTTTAAGCCATTGAAAGACTGGTTTTTATTTATTTTGAGATATTCTCAAGCTTATAGAAAAGTTGCAAGTATAATACAAAGAACTTTTTGTTTCTCAAACAGTTTGAAAATAAAGCTGACTGAAGGCTTCTGTCTGTAATATTCTGCTATAATATTTTAGTGTATATTTCCTACAAAGGAAGATGTTCAGCATAATCATAATACAAGAATCAAATCAGTACATTAACACTGATGTAGATTACTGCCATCTA